>JAGKTI010033820.1:0-11587 GCA_018397915.1 Birgus latro | reverse complement strand
TGTGATAGTGTGAGGTATGGCAGTGTGTGGTACAGCAATTTTTGACGGGGTTAGCTGGTATGTCGTGGGCCAGTGTGAAGTGTGGCAGCGTGTAAGGTGTCAGTGTGTGATGCATGCGAACTGTGGCAGCGTGAGGTGGCACTGTGTGGCCTTACATTGTGAAGTAATAGTCTGTTTGGCAGTGTGTAGTGTGGTAGTGTGAATTGTGGCAGAATAAGGCCAGTGCATGTGTCGTCAGATGTACAGTGTCATTTCTAACAGCCGATAGTAAAGTTGAAGTGGATGATGCATGCATATGTGTGTGTGTGTGTGTGTGTGTGTGTGTGTGTGTGCGCTTGCGTGAGTGCGTGCATGCNGTGTGTAGTGTGGTAGTGTGAATTATGGCAGAATAAGGCCAGTGCATGTGTCGTCAGATGTACAGTGACATTTCTAACAGCCGATAGTAAAGTTGAAGTGGATGATGCATGCATATGTGTGTGTGTGTGTGTGTGTGTGTGTGTGTGTGTGTGTGTGTGTGCTTGCGTGAGTGCGTGCGTGCTAGAGAGAGTGCGTGATGTCTCCCCGGTGCTATATTAGGGTTGTATTGTAGCCAGTTACACACACTCACCAGCTGCCCTCACTAAATTGTTTGCCATCTGTTTAGGAACCGGGCAACTACACACTCCTACCACTTTTACTTTATAAACATATAGTATTGAACTAAATATAATCGTCTCTCGTAAGTCAGAATAAATTACGACGTTCTTTAGTTTCAGCCAAAACCTTAATCATTATTTTCTTTAATAAGCTTCGTGTTCTCAGTTTCTCTTGAGCATGGTAGATTCGTCTGTCGTTAAACCAAAATATATTGTGATGTAAAAACAGGCAATTCGCGGCCAGAGCGTTGACTTCTTCAATATGGTGACATCATTTTGTAGTTATTTACTTCAGAACTCACAGGTAGAGGGGTATGTTGGATAAGGTGTGATGTGATATGATGTTTGTGGTGTGGTATTGTGATGATGTGTTGTGATATGATGCAGATGTGGAATGGTGGTGGTGTGATGTGGTATGGTAGTGGTGTGATGTGGTATGGTAGTGGTGTGATGTGGTATGGTGTTTGTGATGTGGTATGGTGTTGGAGGTGTTACGTGGTATGGTGTTTATGGTGTGATATAGTGATGGAGATGTCATATAGTATGGTGTTGATGTGAAGTGGTATGATGTTTGTAATGTGACATGGTGGTGGAGTTGTGATATGGTGTTTTGGTGTGGTATAGTGGTGGAGTTGTGATGTGGTATGGTAGTTGTGGTGTCTGGTAGTTGTGGTGTCGTATAGTGATGGAGATGTGATATGGTATGGTGGTTGTGGTGTGGTATGGTGGTGGAGTTGTGATGCGATATGGTGGTGTTTAGGTTGGATGTTTGATATAGTTACTGGTTGTATTGTATGTTGATGGAGATGTGATTTGGTATTGTGTCTGTGGTGTGATATGGTAGTAGAGGGGCGATTTGGTACGCTGGTTGTGGTATGGTATGGTGGCAGAGAGGTGATGTGATACGCTGTGTGGTGTGGTGGAGGGATGCTGTGGTATAGTGGCTGTGGTGTGGTATGGTAGCGTAGGGGTGATGTGGTAGTGTGGTTCTGCTGTGGTACCGTATGGAATTATGTTGGAACTGTGGTGTGATAATTATGGCGGTGGTGTGACTTGATATGATGGTGATGGTTTGGCGATGGTAGTGGGATGGTGATGTGGTGTAAATCGGTCATGGTGGTGTGTTTGTGGTGGAGGTGTGGCGTGGTATAAAGGTGTGGTGTGGTTTAGGGATTTGAGGTACCGTACGGAAGGTAAAGTGCGTTGTATATAGAAAGAGTATGTTGCGTGTAGGTGAGGTGCGCTGGGATATGGAGGGTCGGAATCAGCAATGTGGTTTGGAAGGTAAAATTGGAATTGTGGAATGGAATTTTGCAACAAAGTGTGGTGTATGAATTTTGGTATTAGTCTGGAGGCAAAGTAAAAAATGTGGATATGTAGAAGGCGTAGACAAAGAAGGTGGAGACGAAGTGGGGAGGTGTCATGGCATGGAAGATGTAGAATGATATGAAGTGTAGTCTGAATTCAATAATATTCATAGTGTGGAGGGTGGGGGTGTGGAAGATGGAAAGAGAGAAAATGTAAGCCAGATGTGAAGGCTGTGGCATATTGTGGAATGAGAAGCTGATGTGGAGAGGAGTCAGGAGGCACAGAGTCGAGGGGTGGACGCGGGTGTGATGTGAACGGTAAGTACGGTTATGTATATGAGAATGTGGTGTGAAGGTGTGGTTTGAAATGAAATATGTAGTAAGGAATGGATTCTGGAGGTTTGGAATGGTATGGAGTCTGGAATGAACGTATGGAGAGTGAAGGAAGATAGAGAGTGAAGAAGAGGTGTGGAACGGTGTGGCGCAGTATTCAGTGATCAAGTGCGATGTGGAATGCAATCTCGAGGCACAGTTTTGAAACTGGAGGTATGGTGTGGAGCTTGCAAGCAAATAATGAACGGTGCAAGTGTGGAAGAGAGAGGAGATGTGGAGGGTGTGGTGTGGAGGTGTGGGATAATGTGGAGTGGCCCTGGAAGATGTGGAAGGCAATCTGGAGGCATTGTATGCAGGGTGGAGTTGTAGGTTGGAGTGTGGAAGCAAAGCATGGAGAGTGGAGATGCAGAAGACGGAGATAGGGAAGGTGGAGACCAGGTGTGGAGGGTGGGGTGCAGATGTGCCGCCTGATAAGACTATTGCTGTGAAAAGTGGCAGTATTTGCATAGCGGGTTGTTTTGGCTCAGGGTGATAGGGGGTCATGAACCTTTTGTTTGCTAGGATGTCTCTCAAGTGAACAAAATCGTTTGGTTGCAGCCTGATTGAATTACATACATACATCCATGACAGCGAAATGGTTAACCGAGACTGAAATTATTCCTCTTAGCTGCATGGAGTTGTTTATTGTTACTATGTCCAAAGCATCTTGAATTATTAACTGAGATGGCTTTTAATGTTTTAACTGTCAGAATCTTTTTACGTGAGCAAGATCGTCTGGTTTTAGCTTGAATGAAATGCCAAGGTGCATCCATAACAGAAATAGGGTTAATTAAGACTACCAGTAATTATTTCAGGTGAAGAAAATCATCTGATATTATCCTGAGAAAGAGATCAGTGTGCATGCCGCAGCGACAGGGCACATGAAATTATTTATCTTTTGCCCGCAGAAATTTCTCTATTCCTTTCTCTCTCTCTGCACCAGAAGCATAAATCCAGGAAGAGGAGCCAAAAACGAATCACCTCCATGTCATCCTGTCCTCTGTCATCAGGCTGCCCACTCTCAGTCTCTCACTTCACTCACTCGTATACATCTGCACCCCATTACTTGAAGCTAAATAAAACCGCCTGGTGTTATTCTGAGCATAATAATTATACGCGTCTCTCCTTAATCGATTGTTTAATAATTAGGATTTCTCACAGCTGATCCTTATCGTCCGGTTTTAGCATGAGCAAAAATTATTTAAGCACATTCACAACAGCTGTATATGCTGTAGAGAGAGGGCATCGACATGGTAAGAACCTGAGCGCCAGACAACCCACAATGAACATAAATGAAACAGAGACTTTAACTTTCATCATCATCATCATCATCATCATCAGGAGCAGCATCTGTAGCCTAACAGTCCATCGCAAGAAAAATGCCTCCCCAATAATCTGCACTGACGTGTTCCTCCTCAGTCTGCCATGTTTGCAGTTTCCATCTCTCCATCTTGGTCTCTGCCTACCTATAAAGTCTGGATCCTCAGGGCTGTATTATTAAAACAGAGCGCATGAAGTCGTGGACAAGCCCCCAATTTTTAACGATAACTTCTCAAGCATTATGATGATGATAAAACATTTCTGATGATTCTTTATCGTTGTTAACTATACTTTGTAATATGGGATGCAGGCTGATCATATCTAACAATTACAGGTATGCATAAATGACAGTCAAAAATTTGGGGCTTGCTTACACGTTTGGTAATTCGGTTTTTACAGTATGTTCGAAAGTATCAAGCCTATCTTGGTCTGAGGGCGAACGGAGTCCAGGGGTGTTTCTGTTTCTGCACAACAGCCCACCCAGTGTTGATGTGCATTCAAATCCCACGATTTGTTTGGTTGTGTTTGAGTTGTCGAGGTGACCTATTGTGCAGAACACCTTAATTCAACTCACCTTCATACCAGACGGGACTACGATCTGTGAAATACGACTCTGCCTCTTCCTTTCCTCTCGCTTCATCTCTGGGTTGCCAGTCTATTGCCTCGACTGCTCTGCCATCCATACTGCTAGAGTATAAGACTATACGGATTCAACACCTGTTTTTATATGTATCCGTGTGAAGTTCAATTGTAGAAGTGGACCTATGCGTAGAAGAAAGTGAGGCAGTTAGAACCCTCCTTCATGGTGGCACGGTACTGATCAAGACGAGATGTAGGTAGTGAGAGTAGTGCCTGTGAAAGTGGAAATGTATTTTCTGTTTGTGTATCAGAGTTTTATGTAATATGAAGGGCTAGAGTGAGAGCGTATGTTAGCATCTGAAACTAAAGCTTTTGTTAACGTAACTCTGACTTCATATTAGGTACTCTGCAGGACCAGATCTTCTGGGAAGGAAACTGGTGACAGAATTAATCCTTTCCCATGCTGACAAAGTACGAGTATGAAAGGGGCTTCTGTAGATGAAGCGATATGTGAGACGAAATTGTATCAGCTGTGTTTGTGTGAAGCAGAGTCTGTAGGTTGTTGGTAAAATCGATAAAACGTAAAACATATATAAGCATACGGAATATACCACCAGCACCCACTTGAAGTGTCCGCCAAAACTTGGGTTTTAAAGCCTAGACTCGGGGACAACACACTGCTAGACGAATACGCTAAGCACCGAGTCACCACATCCCCCTATGCTAATGCTGTGCAGATGTGAATAACACAAAAGTAAACATTCACCCTTCCAGTACTGTAAATAGTACGTTTGAAATAGCACAGTTCGTTGAAAGTTAAGTCTTTTAGCAGAATGGTGTTTATAATACATGTCAAGGCTAGCAGCCATGAGTATAGCGAGTGTGTATACGTGCAGCGGGATATGTGACGCAGGTACGAGGCGAGTGTTAATGGAGAGCGGCGCGGCCATATATCACGGGTTACGTAACTCCCTTTGTCAGCGCTCCTCTTTGTTCGCTACTTTCTCATCTCCGTCGGACACAAGTTAACCCATTCACTATGCTGACGTCTTATTTATGTTAGATCTGCTCTCTATAGGCTGTTTTATTCAGTTCAGGGCTATTGTTGTAGTGATGAGGTTAATGAAGATTGCTGAACTCCATCACCACCGTGGGCGTCATTTTTTTCCTTGCATCTTGCAGTTCAGAGGTTAACGAAGGTTCTTTTAACCTCCCTAGTTTGAAATGTCTCACAAGAGTCGAGTATTGTCGTCTTGTGGTGGCAAAAATATAGTAACAAATATTGGGGCGATCGTCGGTGTTCGGAGTCTGTGTTTCCCCAGTTGTTTGCGAGGCCCTCCCTCTATCTGCCAAGTTGGACCATTAGGAGAATGTATTTAATTGGGAAGGAAATACATGGTATCTTTATGATAATAATAATAATAATAATAATGGTCATTATAATAATAACAATTATAGGGCAGTGGATGTTGGAGCGGTCCTAATGAGAGAGGGCAGTGTTTGGAAACTCCTTGTACTGTTGTTTGCAGATGATATAGTGTTGTTAAGTGAAGACGAAGGGGAGCTGCAAGGCTTGGTGGATGAGTCTGTGAGAGTGTGTAAGAAAAGAAATCTAAAGGTGAATGTAGAGAAGGGTAAAGTTATGGTCTTCAGGAGAAGTGAAGCCAGTGAATGTACAGTGAGATTGGATGAGGAGGAAATGGAAAATGTGAGTGCGTTAAGTACTTAGGTAGTGTCATGAGTAAGGATGGAAGTTTAGAGGGTGAAGTACTTGAAAGGGTACATCAGGGAAGAAAGGTTACTGGTTCCTTGAAAGCAGTGATAAGAAACAAGGAGGTGAGCATGGAAGTGAAATAGTTACATGACAGTATTGTGATACCAACTCTAACGTATGGAAGTGAAGCTTGGACCATGTTACCGAAGTCAAGAGTGAGAGTATTGGAAATGAGTTATTTGAGAGGAGCATGCGAAGTCACATGGAGAGACAGACTGACAAATGAGGAAGTGAAGGAGAGTTGTGGTTTGGATGTGGATGTGATAAGAAATGCTAGGAGAAATACACTGAGATGGTTTGGCCATATGGAGAGGATGGAGAGTGAGAGTCTGACGAGGAGAGTGTATGTGAGTGAGGTGGAGGGGGGTGGAGAGGAAGGGGTAGGCCAAGGATGAGATGGAGGGATGGAGTGGAGAGGTATACGAGAGAGGTGGGTGTAAGCTGAGAGCAGGGCAGTTAAATGGCGGGGGACAGGGCGACATGGAGGCGATTGGTTTGTGACCACCCCTCACGGGATTAAGGCGTCTGGCAATAGATATAGATTATTATTTATTTTTTATTTATTTATTATCAGTATTGTTGTTATTGTCATCATTATTATTATCATTTTCATCATCATCATCGTCATCATTCATCATTATCACTATCTGTCATCAACCATCATCATCATCATCATCATTAATATTTTTCGTTCCCCAAACTGTCCACCCTGCGACCGGCCTCAACTCAGGGGAGCACAGTCACTGAAGGACCAACAGAGAGGCTATGGAGTGCCAGAGGGTCAGCCAGGGAGGGGATGTGAAGGGTGGAAGCTTGTATTTTTCGTGCTTCTAACTCACCACCCACCAATGACTCCAGAATCCAGGGAAACACTGGCCGGTATTGTCGTTTCAGAAGGCGTCCAAGCACCTTTCCCTTACCAGTTTATTTTTGCATATGCCAAGTTAAAACTCTCTCCTGTGTTCTTAACCTATGTCGCTAGTACAGTGCAATAAGGAAAAGAAGTTAAAAGGCCTTCTAAGCTGACGAGATTACAGCCCATAGTCTGTAAATTCGAACAGAGACTTATGAAAGGCAAAGGGCAACTAGCGAGGGGATGTGAGGAGGACTCTGAAATACCTGGAGATCCTCTTGTCATAGGCGTCGGCGTGGAGAATGGAGAGAGAGAGAGAGAGATAAACAGATAGATAGATAGGTAGATAGATAGATAGGTAGATAGACAGATAGAGTGGGAGAAGGTAGTAGAGCACATGAGGGTTGTTGGTGTGTGATGGAAAGAGGGGTTACCACTAACTCGGAACAGAAGCGTCTGGAGATTTTTTTTTTTTTTTTTTACCGAGGCCAACAGTGAGCAAGCGTTGGGCAAAAGACTGACCGACAAAAAGACAAACACATACACAGACAAGCAGCTAGACGGATAGACAAAGAAGTAGATATAGATAGAGCAGTCATGCCTTAGTCTAATGTGGAAAGGATGAACCGGGCAAAGAATCTATTCATATAACATTGCCTCTTATCGGCATCTTCATCTGGCCACGCCTTTCTTGATGCGGCGTTTGCCAATGGGACAGACGGACAGCTACAAACATATAGACATTTCCTCCTTCCTCTAAAGTCTTTCTTGTTATTGAAATTTCCTTGGAAGTTATACATTCTGGCCTCTGTGGTCCCATTTATATAGTATTGAGTTCGGTCCTGATGAGGTCTATCCTGTTTTTCTCAAGAACTACATATATTTCCGTGTTGACACTGCTTAAGTAAACTATTTCTGCTTGTTAAGTCAAGTTCATCTTCCTTCTAGCTGGAGGTTGCTGTCATTCAGCCCTCTTGAATTTTTAGTCTTTATGACTAAGCTCGAAAGGAAGGACATTAAAGCATCTTTCTTTTCTTAACTTTCTTACCACAAATATTGGTTCCGTTCGGGACGATACACATTAGATCTTCCCATATTCCTTTTAGATTCTCGGTCATCCATGTAACCTTATACCATTGCACTTGACATCTCAAAGGCTTTAAACCGGGCCTGTCAGAAGTCGATCATATCCAGACTGCTCCATTACACTTTCCATATTTCACTCAGTGTATTTATCTCAAATTTCCCGTCATATTGTTTTTAGCTGCTGTTATACGTGGCAACTGTTCTTCATCTGAAGCTGTCAATAGTGGTGTTCCTCAGGGTTGCTCTTTCACAAATTTTCTTTCTCCTGTTTGATAATGACTTCTGGGATGCATATCTAACCCTTTTCATTCATACGCTGATGACTCCACCCTTCAAAATCTACTCAGTTGTCACAGCGTCCATCACTAAAGTTACTTCGACATGCATAGGATAAAGGTATGGCACACCTGTTTTCTGACGTCTTTTACCGTACATATTATTGGAGTAAAAGAAACTCTGTTGTTCTTTGTATCAATAACTCACTTCCTCCATCTTTCAACGCGCCAAAACCTTTCACATGAATATGCCTTAATATTCATCACTGTACTCATTCCTTCAGTCTTTCAACATCTCTATTGGGCTTTTATTTCGCGAAACGTATTTCTCATGCAGAATCAGCTTCCCAAGTAATGAGTGTGCCGTACCGATTCATTGCTTTCTTTAACCCTACAAAGGTGCTGATTTTTGTACAGAAGGCTGATTCGCCTCTGTGTGGAATGCAGATCATACGTGTATGGGGTTTACCTCAAACAACTCTTCTAGACAGGGTGGAATTCAAGGCTTTTCTCCTCATTAACTCCCCTCCTCTCACTGCCTTCAACCTTTCTCTTCCCTGCAGTGTTACATCTCTCTCCCTTTACTCTCACTGTTTCAAAGGTCGCTGGTCTTTTGAAATGGCCGGCGAGCAGTACCCATCTAGCAACACACTCAGCCCTTTTCTATGTGACTTTGTAATGCAAGAGTGAAATGAAACTCTCTGTTCTTTATATATGCAACCAGTCAGTTCTGGAACTGTCTTCCTTAGTCAGTATTCCTGTCTACCTATGGCTTCCGGCATTTAAACAGTCCAGGCGTCGCGAAATGAACGAATCTTTATTTTGGCTCTTTTACCCCCTAGAATTAATACTTTCTGCGTGCATAAAAAATAATTATACAATTTGGAAAAATTGATACGTATAGCTAAACAGAATATCCAAGCCTCACTCCCGGCCAGCAGGGTGGATGGAACCAGAAATCTACATAACATTGCCCCTTATCGGCCGCCTCATCTGGCCACTCCCCACCGCCCTCGCCACAAATCATCCTCGTCCTCGTTCACTCTCCCAGTCAGCTGCCATATTCACAAAATTCCTTGAGCTTAAGTTGTGTATAAGATTGCTTGTTTATGTTTTTGTCTTCAGTTTTCCTGCGGCTAAAGTCTTCACAACGAACCTTTCCTAAGCTTAAGCTGTGAAGTAAAGACTTGCAACCAAACTTTTTTTTTTTAACATAAGTGTGTATTTGGTGGTTGTTTATTGTGTTCACTCATACAGCTACTGTGAATGCCATAGCCATACCAGAGCAAGTATTAATGAGAAAAATACGAAAACACAATTTATGAGAATAATACACTGTTGTGAAGCTTATTTTTATCCTACAAATTGGTTAAGATCTTTGATACATACGGTCCATGGATCATGTTAAAACTCCGTAGACTCTTCTATCTTCGGAAGGCTTCTTAGCACATCTTAGCGATATAGTATGCCTATTACACTACTGTCCTGTTGTATGCTATTTATGTCGTTTTAATATCAACCATCAGTGCAAATATTATACAACGAGAGTATATTAACGGACTAGATGCAGAAACACGCTGATGAGGAAGAGGTACTAAACCCTGTGGCCATAGTCATGTGAATACGAGGTTCCCCTGCGCCTGTTTCCTGAATAATTTTTTCCAGTGCACGGTTCGTTGACATTCTCCTGTATGTTTCTGGTGCAATGTATGTCTATGGAGTAATTATTCAACAGCACTAGTTGGTGTCTGCGTACAGGGGATCGATGTTCTTTTATGTGTTACGCAAAGGAAGGGGAGATTCTTTACCACCTTTGCCTTACCACGACACTGTATATACGTGTGTGGCACGTTAGTATGTTACACAGACTGAGCCGGTATCATAACTTTTTAACATACCAGTAACAGATTATATTAATGTATAATAAGCAAAGTCATTTCTCGCAAATCTAATCAGCTGGGGTATCATTTCAGTAACAACTCATATGCTTTACATTGTGCGTCGAGGCCATGGTTATTTATTGAATGGAGGTAAATGACTGATTATGCAGCCTTGGGAATTAACGGTAGATAAACTAATAAGAACCCCTGCTGTAATGGCACAGTCATTATCGTCAGCATCCTATACAGTATATGTAAGATTTTTTTTTTTTATGTCCGATTCTGGGCAGAGGCATCAGGGCGTATCCCCAGGGCATAACCCCAAGGCCCAGTAGTCCTTCTACATCTCCAAATGTCACCACTTCGGCGCTAACACCCACCGTCCATATTAAATACATGCTAGGGCAATCTACATAGAGGACTGGTGTATTGGTATTAGCGGGGGTGTTTTTACGACATGTCAGCGGGTCTTCTGGTAGATCAGTAGAGTCTACTTTTTGTGACATTAGAAATCCATGAACTGTTCCCTGCCCCAGCGGGGATTTGAACCGGGGTCCAGCCACCGCCTCTCCCTAATACATTATATTTGGATAATATTGTCGATTCAAAAGAACAAACGAACCCATCTGCACGGTGCCCCAGATTTATTTCATTATATCCACTGTTCAATTCACTATACTCACTTTCTTGATAAACCTCTTCACTGTCAGAAATTTCTACTAAGTGAAATGTAATCGTCGAGGGGTTACCAAAGACTCGAAGGTCAAGGAGAGGTTAGGTGCCCGTTAAATGAGTAGTTTGTTTTCTCTCCAGTGTCCTTGACCTTTGACTATGACCTTTGTATTCCAGTTGACCTTCATATGGTCAGTGGCTACCATCCATTAGTCATTCAGATAATTTTTTAGTGCCAATTTTTCTCAGGAACATAAGAACCGGGGACTAGATAGCGCAGTCTAGATAATACTAACCAGCATTGTTAGGTTTCTACGTCAAGGTTTTTAAGTGTTGGAGCCCGAACAGACTGACAGGCATACAGAAAGACACAGACAGCCACAGTAAGAAACACTACCCATCCGCTGCGCTGGAGGTGACAAAATATGAATGCCACTAACCCCATGAAAGTGTTGTTTCCACGTCCAGCTGTATGAACCGAGAGGAAACTAGTGGTGTGGCAAAAAGATTGAGAGTTAATGGAATTCTGTGTCGGTCTGTCTTGTTGATTTATGGCCAGCTGGTAGTAACTATCTCGCCGTGTACTATTAATTCCCTTCAGCGGAACCCCTTCAACCCAAGTACAATCCCTCAAAAAATATAAATAGCACCTTTTTTATAGCAGGCTTGTTTATGGAGAACTTGGATGGGATTCTCAAATATATTAACGATCTGTCCCATGCCGTAACTTAAATTATTATTGGAGGAAGAACTAGATACAAAGGACGATTCTGGACTCTCGTTTCCTTGTTCTTCCTGTAGAAAACATACATAGCCTACTACAACTTTCCTCTC
>JAGKTI010033819.1:0-11588 GCA_018397915.1 Birgus latro | reverse complement strand
AGTGAGAGCAGTGGAAATGAGTTATTTGAGAGGAGCATGTGGAGTCATATGGAGAGACAGACTAACAAATGAGGAAGTGAAGGAGCGTTGTGGTGTGGTTGAGGACGTGATGGGAAGCGTTAGGAGAAACACGTTAAGGTGGTAGTGAAATGGCAGGGGACAGAGTGACATGGAGGCGATTTGTTTGTGGCCACCCCGTTCGGGATTGAGGCGTCTGGCAATAGATAGATAGATACTGTGCTGTAGTCACATAGTGTTGGCATCGATAGAGGGTAGATACACACAGATACATGCTCACTGTACAGTAGTCAGAGCACTAGGGCACAGAGCACTGAGGGGCCACCAAGGTTAGTCAAAAGCACTACAGCAGTGAGCAAGGCATGGAAGGCCGCAGACTAAGTCATGGTGCCAGGGTTTAACCACTGCATGGTTCACAAGAGCAGAGTGCACAGATACATCCTCATTGTACAGCATCCATGGGAGAGACTGAGAGAGTGATGAGGGGCTTGGCATGCCAGGTGAGCCACCCCCACAACACATTGCGAGTGGCTGGTGTGTTGCAGGGTCTGTCCACACATCGATTGAGTCCTGTGTCTGATCTGGCTGACACGCCTCACTGCTGGAAAGTGTTTAGCACTGCTGATTGCTTCCCACTTTTGAGCTGGATATTGCCTAATTTCACCGGATATTGTTTTAATAGAGCTGAGCAAAATGTGCCACATATTGCAACAATGGATAATTGAGAGTTTACTGTATTATGAAATATTGGTATAACACGAGCGAATGAAAAATGTCGACAACTATTCATAGATGTGCAGTACTGATAAGTTAGTACTGGACTGTGTTGTATTGTGGGATACATAAACACTTTTCAAATTTTTCAGTTCTTTATTTCCGTATTGCCACAGCTAGCACTCAATCATTCTGTCATAGGTGAATTTAATAATCATACAAATCTTATTGTGATATCAGTTACAAATGTTCATTAATGATACAGTGTAAAAGTACCACATCCTGAACGAGATTATGTGAAGTTGCATCAGTCTTAATGTATTATGAGGAGGAAGGATTTACAAATTGCCTGTTTAAAAAATGGGATCTACCATTACCTAGCTTTCTTTTAAATAAACTAAATTATTGATAAAGCATATGTCCTTTGAGTACTAGAAAAATCTTTTCATTGACAGCAGCACTTATATTACAAAAGTGCAGCAATACAGGTACAGCACCAATATTCCGGCATCAGATGGTCTTGCACCTCTTTTAATCCATACAAAATTATGAGAGGGCACATCAGACTTGTTTCCATGGGACTGGTTTACTAGATGGCCTCAGAGAGTGTCAAGTATAATGTCTGATCACTTGGGTTGCTTACACTGCATAACTTTGTGGTGATCCCTGTGTTTTGTGTTACTCTTATCTCATTTTACTTGCATTTAACCCTGGCTATGGCTTCTAAGAAAGGTGCAAGTATCCATGTTGGTGTCAAGCTTAAATACTAGTTTATTCCAATACAGTAAGCTCTCAATTATTTGTCGTTGCAATATCCGTAACTTTTTGCTCGACTCTATTAAAACAATATCCGGTGAAATTAGGCAACATCTGGCTCAGACACAGACCCATTCGGCGTGTGGCCAGACCCCACAATCGCGAACCATTTACAATGCTTTGTGCGAGCGGCTCACCTGGGGTACCAAGCCTACCGTCACTCTCAGTTTCTGCCCGGAATCATGCTAAGTCTGTTCTTCACTATGCTAAAAATAATTTCATGCGTGCTAAATGCTCTCAACTCTCCAACTCAAATTCTTCTTGCTCCTTCTGGCATCTTGCCAAAAACCTTTCTAACAACTTTACCTCATCATCCTTCCCTCCTCTTTTCCACTGTGATGGCTTTGCAGCTATTTCTTCTACTGATAAAGCAGGTCTCTTTGCTCAGACTTTCTCCTCCAGTTCCACCTTAGACGATTCCAGTGCTGCTCCTCCATCACTTCTCCCTATCAACCCGACAAAATCTTCCACAGGAGTACCCACTGATGTTTAATTATGTCCAGCTTGGTCCTGCACCACCCTTGAACTTACTTGGGATTTCATTCACTCAAGATTAATCTTGGAAAGAACATATTACATCTCTTGTGAAATCTGCTTCCAAGAGATTAGGTGTGCTAAGCTGACTCTGAGCCTTCTTTACCCCTGCTTAGTTGTTGACTTTATATACGGGTTTTATTCACCCCTGTGTGGAGTGTAGCTCTCATGTGTAGGGAGGCTTCCCACACAAAGCACTTCTCCAGTGGGTGGTGTCAAAGGCTTATCGTCTCATTAACTCTCCTCCTCTTATTGGCTCCCTTCAACCTCTGCCTGTTTGCTGCACTTTTGCATCTTTATCTCTTTTCTGTCTCTACTTCAACGGTCACTGTTCCTCTGAACTGTCTGCTTGCAACCCTCCACCTCTATGACAGGCACGTAGCACCCATCTAGCAACAAACTCTCATCTCTTTTTCTGTCCAAGTCTCTAATGCAAGAGTTGACCGTTACTCGCAGTCCTTCATTTATGCAACAGGTCAACTCTGAAACTGTCTTCCTCTGTCTTTATTTCCTACTTCCTTTGATCTCCAGTCTTTCAAACGCAGTGTGTCCAGGCATCTTGAAATTAACAGATCTTGAATTTGGTTCTCTTTTGCATTGTTTTTGTTTTTTATTGGAAGGAACAGTTTGCAGGCCTGTAGCCTTTGGTTCCTTCTTCCTTGCATTAAAAAAAAAAAAATCCCATGGATGCCATACAGTGAGGATGTATCTGTGCGCTCTGCTCTTGTGACGCACATGGTGGCTAAACCCTAGTGCTGTGACATAGTCTGAGGCCTTCCATGTCTTGCTCATTGCTGTAATGCTGTGACTAACCTTGTTGCCCCTCAGTGCTCTGTGCCCTAGTACTGTGACTATTGTATAGTGAGTATCTACCCTCCATCAGTGCTAACACTAGGTGAGTTCAGTATGATTAAATTATGCACTGGGTTTATTTATTTATTTTTTTATGCAAGGAAGAAGGAACTAAAGGGCAAGGGGCCCGCAAACCGTTCCTTCCAAGAATAAACAAAAACAACACAAAACAGAGCCAAATTCAAGATCCGTTCATTTCGAGATGCCTGGAAACACTGCGTTTGAAAGACTGGAGATTATAGGAAGTAGGAAATACGGACAGAGGAAGACAGTTCCAGAGTTGACCAGTTGCATAAATGAAGGACTGGGAGTAACGGTTAACTCTTGCATTAGAGAGTTGGACAGAAAAGGGATGAGAGTTTGTTGCTAGACGGGTACTACGTGCCCGTCGTAGAGGTGGAGGGATGCAAGCAGACAGTTCAGAGGAACAGTGACCAATGAAGTAGCGATAGAAAAGAGATAAAAATGCAAAAGTGAGGCGAAGAGACAGGTTGAAGGGAGCTAGTAAGAGGTGGAGAGTTAATGAGATGAAAAGCCTTTGACTCCACCCAATTGAGAAGGGCTGTATGTGGGGATCCTCCCCACACACGAGAGTTGTACTCCAAACAGGGGCGAATAAAACCCGTGTATAAAGTCAACATCTGTTTAGGGGTAAGGAAGGTTCGGAGTTGGCTTAGCATACCTAATCTCTTGGAAGTGGTTTTCACAAGCGATGTAACATGTTCTTTCCAAGATAAACCCCGAGTGAATGAAACCCCAAGCATGTTCAAGGATGATTTAGGAACGAGCTGGACATTATTAAACATCAGCGGGTGCTCCTGTGGAAGGATTTGTCTGCTTGATAGGTGCAAACTACATGCACACTGCACACTACACTTCCTTTTCAAAATTGTAAAAAAGAAAATGGTGACTGTAAACCATGCCTCGGAGTCCCCAGGGGAGGGGAACATAAATGCCCCCACCATCCGCCCCTCTCCCGGTGACGACTCACAGAGCTGCCTGGAACCACTGTCTGACTCACTCCTTCATTTCTGTAACATTCGCGGCCTTTTCCTCTAACTTTTGCTCCGTTGAACACCACCACCTCTTCTGTAAACCTCACCTTCTCTTTCTCTCTGAGACTCAGCTGTCTGAGGCAACTGACAGCAAACCCTTTTCTGTATCCTCCTACTTTCTCTATTCTCATTTCAAAGCCAAAGGTGGCTGTTGCGTATATGTACGCAACGATCTGTCTTGCTCTCGTGTTCCTGAACTTGATTCTTCTGAATTCTCTACTCTCTGGTTTTGGCTGTCCTGTCATTCTCTGACTAAATATATCTGTGCTGTTTACTTATCTCCTAATTCTACTGACTATCCAAAATTCTTTGACTATCTTACTTCTATGATGGAACACATTCTATCCATTTCTCCTTTCTCTGAAATTTCCATTCTAGGAGATTTCAATGTTCATCACCACCTTTGGCTCTCCTCTCCTTTCACTGATCCACCTGGTGAACAAGCGTACATCTTTTCTATCCTTAATGACGTAGAGCAGCTTGTACAGCACCCTACCCGTATCCCTGACCGCCTTGGAGAGAGTTCCAACATACTTGACCTTTTCCTAACAACTAATCCTTCTGCTTACACTGTTAATCTTTTCTCTCCGTTGGGCTTCTCCGATCATAACC
Organism: Birgus latro; assembly: GCA_018397915.1. Taxonomy (NCBI): domain Eukaryota; kingdom Metazoa; phylum Arthropoda; class Malacostraca; order Decapoda; family Coenobitidae; genus Birgus; species Birgus latro. The sequence goes on along the minus strand of JAGKTI010033819.1, from coordinate 6,987 downwards.
TTAACCAGTCCTATCGCTCCGGTACGGCCTGTGGACCCTCCAAAGAAACGCCCCTGTGGCACTTTGGAGCTGCAGATTGGGAGGCCCTCAGGCAGTACTCCTTTGATTTTCCTTGGAATGATTATTGCTTCCATGGCCCGGAGCCATCTGAGTGTGCCTTGCGCATTACGGAGGTTATTCTCTCGGGCATGGACACATACATTCCTTTCTCATATCCTGTGACTAATGCAAGAAAGCCTTGGTTTAATCACGCTTGTTCTAATGCTGTCCGCAACAAGGAGAGGGCCTATAAGAGGTACCGGAGCCAACCCACTCCTGAATCACATCTTTTATATATTTCTGCCCGGAATCGTGCTAAGTCTGTTCTTCGCTCTACTAAAAATAATTTCATCGATGCTAAATGTTCTCAACTCTCCAACTCGAATTCTTCTCGCTCCTTCTGGCACCTTGCCAAAAACCTTTCTAACAACTTTACCTCATCATCCTTCCCTGCTCTTTTCTACTCTGATGGCTCTGTACCTATTTCTTCTACTGATAAAGCTGATCTCTTCGCTCAGACTTTCTCCTCCAATTCCACCTTAGATGATTCCGGTGCTATTCCTCCATCACATCCCCCCTCTGACATCCTCTTGACTGACATTAAAATTTCTTCAGCTGATGTATTTTCTGCCATCAATGGCCTCAATTCTAACAATGCATATGGTCCTGATGGGGTCCCTCCTGTTGTCCTCAAAAACTTTGTTTCTGTGCTTACACCCTGCCTAAGTAAACTCTTTTGCATTTGTCTATCAACTTGTACCTTTCCTTCTTGCTGGAAGTTTGCTCTCATCCAGCCAGTCCCAAAGAAGGGTGACCATTCCCAACCCTCTAACTATTGTGCAATTGCTTTAACATCTTGTGTCTCAAAAGTTTTCGTGTCAATCCTTAACAGAAAAATTTTAAAGCATCTTTCCTGTCACAACCTTCTTTCTGATCGTCAGTATGGGTTCCGTCAGAGACGCTCCACTGGCGATCTTCTCACCTACCTTTCAGACTCCTGGTCATCCTCCTTTCGGGACTTTGGCAAAAGCTTTGCCATTGCACTTGACATCTCAAAGGCTTTTGATCGAGTCTGGCATAAATCTTTAATTTCCAAACTGCCCTCCTATGGTTTCTATCCTTCTATCTGTGCCTTCATCTCTAGCTTCCTTTCTGGTCGTTCTATAGCCGCTGTTGTAGACAGCCATCGTTCTCCTCCTAGACCTATCAACAGTGGTGTTCCTCAGGGCTCTGTCCTATCACCAACTCTCTTCCTTTTATTCATCAATGACCTTCTAAGCTGTACATCTAACCCTATCCACTCATATGCTGATGATTCCACCCTTCACCTTTCCATTCGGTTTCCACAACGTCCATCTCAGCAGTTACTTCAACAAAAAAGGGATGAGGCTATGGCACACCTAATGTCTGACTTGGCTCATATCTCTGATTGGGGAAAAAATAATCTTGTTATTTTTAATGCATCAAAAACTCAGTTCTTACACTTATCAATCCGACAAAATCTTCCTCAGGATTACCCACTAATGTTTAATAATGAACAGTTATGTCCTGCATCATCCTTGAACATGCTTGGGGTTTCATTCTCTCGGGATTTGTCTTGGAAAGAACATATTACATCTCTTGTGAAATCTGCTTCCAAGAGATTAGGTGTGCTTAGCCGATTCCGAACTTTCTTTACCCCTGCACAGTTGTTGACCTTGTACACGGGTTTTATTCGCCCGTGTATGGAGTACGACTCTCATGTTTGGGGAGGCTCCCCACATGCAGGTCTTCTCAATAGAGTGGAGTCAAAGGCTTTTCATCTCATTAACTCTCCTCCTCTTACTGATTCCCTTCAACCTTTGTCTCTTCGCCGCACTGTTGCATCTTTATCTCTCTTCTATCGCTACTTCAACGGTCACTGTTCCTCTGAACTGTCTACTTGCATCCCTCCACCTCTATGACGTGCACATAATACCCGTCTAGCAACAAACTCTCATCCCTTTTCTGTCCAGCTCTCTAATGCAAGAGTTAACCGTTACTCCCAGTCCTTCATTTATGCAACTGGTCAACTCTGGAACTGTCTTCCTCTGTCTGCATTTCCTACTTCCTATGATCTCCAGTCTTTCAAATGCAGTGTGTCCAGGTATCTCGAAATGAATGGATCTTGAATTTGGCTCTCTTTTGTATCGTTTTTGCTTTATCTTGGAAGGAACAGTATTTAGGCCTGTGGCCTTTGGTTCCTTCTTCCTTGCATTTAAAAAAAAGAAAAGAAAAGAAAAAACTGAGTCTTTGATGCATTAAAAACACGATTATTTTTACCCCAATCAGAGATACGAGCCAAGTCAGACATTAGGTGTGCCATAGCCTCATCCCTTGTTTGCTGAGGTAACTGCTGAGATGAGAGTTGCGGGAACCGAATGGAAAGGTGATGGGTGGAATCATCAGCGTATGAGTGGATAGTGTTAGATGTACAGCTTAGAAGGTCATTGATGAATAAAAAGAAGAGAGTTGGTGATAGGACAGAGCCCTGAGGAACACCACTGTTGATAGATCTAGGAGAAGAACGATGGCTGTCTATGACAGCGGTTATAAAACGACCAGAAAGGAAGCTAGAGATGAAGGCACAGATAGAAGGATAGAAACCGTAAGAGGGCAGTTTAGAAATTAAAGGTTTATGCCAGACTCTATCGAAAGCCTTTGAGATGTCAAGCGCAATGACAAAGCTTTCGCCAAAGTCCCCAAAGGAGGATGACCAGGAGTCTAAACGGTAGGTGAGAAGATCGTCAGTCGAGCGTCCCTGACGGAACCCATACTGACGATCAGAAAGAAGGTTGTGATAGGAAAGATGCTTCAAAGTTTTTCTGTTAAGAATAGACACAAACACTTTTGAGACACAGGATGTTAAAGCAGTTGGACAATAGTTAGAGGGTTTGGAATGGTCACCCTTCTTTGGGACTGGCTGAATGAGAGCAAACTTCCAGCAAGAAGGAAAGGTACAAGTTGATAGACAAAGGCGAAAGAGTTTACCTAGGCAGGGTGTAAGCACAGAAGCATTCTTGAGGACAACAGGTGGGACCCCATCAGGACCATATGCCTTGTTAGTATTGAGGCCAGTGATGGCTGAAAATACATCAGCTGAAGAAATTTTAATGTCAGCCATGAGGAAATCAGAGGGGGGAAATGATGGAGGAACAGCACCGTAATCGTCTAAGGTGGAATTGGAGGAGAAAGTCTGAGCAAAGAGAACGGCTTTATTGGTAGAAGAAATAGCTACAGAGCCATCAGAGTAGAAAAGAGGAGGGAAGGATGATGAGGTAAAGTTGTTAGAAAGGTTTTTTGGCAAGGTGCCAGAAGGAGCGTGAAAAATTTGAGTTGGAGAGTTGGGAACATTTAGTGCGGATGAAATTATTTTTAGCAGAATGAAGAACAGACTTAGCACGATTCTGGGCAGAAACATAAGATAGATGTGGTTCAGGGGTGGGTTGGCTCCGGTACCTTTTGTAGGCCCTCTACTTGTTACGGACAGCATTAGAACAAGTGTGATTAAATCAAGGCTTTTTCTTGCAATAAACAAAAGATATGAGAAAGGAATGTATGCTTCCATGCCTGAGAGAATAACCTCCGTAATGTGTAAGGCACATGCAGGTGGCTCCAGGCCATGGAAGCAATAGTCATTCCAGGGACAATCAAAGAAGGGTCTCCCAATCCGCATCTCCAAGGTGCCACACGACGTTTCTTTGGAGCAGTAGGACAGATTAAGATAATAAGGTTATGATCGGAGGAGCCCAACAGAGAGAAAAGATTAACAGTGTAAGCAGAAGGATTAGTTGTAAGGAAAAGGTCAAGTATGTTGGAGCTCTCTCCAAGGCGATCAGGGATACGGGTAGGGTGCTGTACAAGCTGCTGTAGGTCATTAAGGATAGAAAAGGTATAGGCTTGTTCACCAGGTGGATCAGTGAAAGGAGAGGAGAGCCAAAGGTGGTGGTGAACATTGTAATCTGCAAGAATGGAGATTTCAGAGAAAGGAGAAATGGATAGAATGTGTTCCATCATAGAAGTAAGATAGTCGAAGAATTTTTTATAGTCAGTAGAATTAGGCGATAAGTAAACTGCGCAGATATATTTAGTCAGAGAATGACAGGAGAGCCGAAGCCAGAGAGTAGAGAATTCAGAAGAATCAAGTTCATTAACACGAGAGCAAGATAGGTTGTTGCGTACATATACATAATAGCCACCTTTGGCTTTGAAATGAGTATAGAGAATGTAGGAGGATATAGAAAGGGTTTGCTGTCAGTTGCCTCAGACAGCTGATTCTCCATTAAGAAGAGAAGGTGAGGTTTAGAGGAGGAGAGTTGGTGTTCCACGGAAAGAAAATTTGAGGAAAGGCCGCGAATGTTGCAGATTGCCAGTGAAGAAGAGAGAAAAAGTGAGCAGACGGAGAGAACACTGTAAAGATTTGTTAAACTCTCATCCCGTTTCTGTCCAAGCCTCTAATGCAAGATTTAACCGTTACTCCCAGTCCTTCATTTAAGCAACAGGTCAACTCTGGAACTGTCTCCCTCTGTCTGTATTTCCTACTTTCTGTGATCTCCAGTCTTTCAAACACAGTGTATCCAGGCATCTCAAAATGAATGGATCTTTAATTTGGCTCCCTTTTGTATTGTTTTTGCTTTTTTTTCTTGGAAGGAACAGTTTGTGGGCTCGTGGCCTTTGGTTCCTTCTTCCATGCACTTCAAAAAAAAAAAAAAATAAAAAAAAATAAAGATAAGTTCAGTTAGTTGGAAAATTTGGTAAGTCAAACTACCTCAGAGCCACATATAGTTCAACTTATGAAGGGTTTACTGTACTTCTCAGACAGTGATTTATTCTGTGCATAACACATCAGCATCCTTGTTTATAATATTTATGAAAACTGCTTTGATACTCAGTCTCTGAGTAATATAAAAGGCAGTGATAATCTGTCTATCTATCCATTGCCAGATGCTTCAATCCTGCAAGGAGTGGCCACAAACAGATCGCCTCCATATCGCTCTGTCCACTGCCATTTCACTGCCCTGCTCCTAGCTCACACCCCCCTCTCTCATATATCTCTCCACTCCATCCCTCCATCTCATCCTCGGCCTCTCCCTCCCTCTCCCCCCCTCCATTTCTTTCACATACACTCTCCTTGTCAGTCTTTCACTTTCCATCCTCTCCACATGCCCAAACCACCTTAACATGTTTCTCCTAATGCTTCCTATCACATCCACATCCACACCACAACGCTTCTTCATTTCCTAATTTGTTAGTCTGTCTCTCCATATGACTCCAGATGCTCCTCTCAAATAACTCATTTCCACTGCTCTCACTCTTGACTTCTGTCCCTGCAGCAGGGTCCAAGGTTCACTTCCATATGTTGGTATCACAATACTGTCATGTAGCAACTTTTTCACTTCCATACTCACTTCCCTGTTTCTTATCACAGCTTTCAAGGAACCAGCAACCTTCCTTCCCTGCTGCACCCTTTCAAGCAATTCACCGTCCAGACTTCCATCCTTACTCATCACATTACCGAAGTACTTAAATGCACTCACATTCTCCATATCATCCCCAAAACATATTGCTTAGTAAGCGGTGCTACGAAGCCTCCGATGCCACTATTAATACGGACCCAAGACTCTGCAGATCAGGGATACCAACCAGGCACGCATAAAAAAAAAAAAAAAAACTCAGGAGTTTATTTTCTGATCTCTCATTTGCTGTATCAAATTGTGTCATGCTAAAAGAGTTCTGATGATTTTTTTAGTGGGTGTACCTGTACTAAGGTTGGAGCAGATGGGGGACGTGGAAGGTGTGTGCAAGGTATTCACAGAAGAAATCTGTGCAGCATGTGAGGCGGTGTGTGGGGTGAAGAGAAGATGAAAGGGGGTTCAGGGAACAGCATGGTGGACTGAAGAGGTGAGAGAGGCTGTGGCACAAAAGAAGAAAGCATATAATGAGTGGATGAGGAACAGGGGCGACGAAGAAGCTGAGACACGGACGAGAGAGTTATATGTAGAGTGGAGGAGAGAGGTGAAAAGATTAGTAAGAGAGAGTAAGAAGAGAGTGGATGAGGAATTTGGAAGGAATTTGAGTGTAAAGTGGAGGGAATGTAAGAAAATGTTCTGGAAGGAGGTAAAGAAAGCTAGACAGGGTGCCAACGAAGTCAGTGGAGGTGTGAAAGATAAAAATGGTAGATTACTAGTGGAGAAGGGACAAAATGTAAACAGATGGAGAGAACACTTTAATGAACTGTTGAACATAGAGAATGAAAGTAGTGCAAGTATAAGTGGCTGGGGAATGGCAGGGAGAAGGAGGGTTGTGAGAATAGAGGAAGAAATCAGTAGGATGGAAGTTGTGGAAGCAATGAAGAAAGTTAAAATGGGGAAAGCCCCAGGAATTGATGGAGTGTGTGGCGAAATGCTGAAGCATGGGGGAGAGATAGTAATAGAATGGATGTGGAAGGTGTGCAGATTGGCTTGGGAGGAGGGTAGAGTCCCGGAGGATTGGAAGTCAGGTATAATTATTCCTCTGTACAAAGGAAAAGGGGAAAAAGCAGTGTGTGGTAATCATAGGGGCATTTGCCTTCTCAGTGTAATAGGAAAAATATATGGTAGGATACTTATTGACAGAGTTAGGGAAATTACTGAGGAATTAGTTGGAGAAGAACAAGGAGGTTTTAGGAAGGGAAGAGGTTGTGTAGACCAGATATTCATTCTTAGATCCTTAGTGGAAAAGTTTCTAGAGAAGGGCAAGAAGTTGTATGCAGCCTTCATGGATCTGGAGAAAGCATATGACAGGGTGGATAGACAAGGTTTGTGGAAGGTATTAAGAATATATGGAGTGGATGGGAAGTTGTTGAAGGCAGTGAAGAGTATGTATGAGGGTGCTAAGGCTGCAGTGCGTGTGGATGGCAAACTGAGTGAATCTTTCCATTTGAAGGTTGGA
>JAGKTI010033818.1:0-11588 GCA_018397915.1 Birgus latro | reverse complement strand
ATATACTGTATATATATATTGTTGAATTTGGTACCATATTTGTCTTGGTCTTGCTGTAGTTCAGATGGATTTACTCATCATTTTATATTCGGTTTATAATTAGGTTCTGTGTTCTTATTGAAAATAAGTTCTGGTATGTAAGCATCATTGTTCTTTATCATGTTTTATTGCAGATCCTAGTGTATCAGTTCAAATGAACTTTTATTTAGTGATTAACTTACTCCTTGTTTAAGAATACCAAAATGTATCTCTGAGTAATATCTTTTGAAAGGTCATATAGTTAGTATATAACTTTAATGTTAGCTGCTAACTATACTCAGATGTCAGTGTCCAAAGCTGTTAAGCAAAATCTTATGATCAGCTCATAAGAAGTGGGATATTTTAAAAATTTGAATGATATACCAATTTTTTTTTACTTATTTGTAGTCTGTGAAGTTTCTTTGCATTCTTTGTATTAATGATTTTGTTTGCATTTTGATTGGTAAGAAAAACTGCTCTGCTTTTGAGTTAGAGATTCCAGCTAACATGAGTAAAAGTGTCTGCAGTAACCAAAATGAAGTAGGTTTTCTCACTGATGAAATAAGCAAGATTACCAGTACAGTATTGTATTGCACCGAAGCATAGTCATTATGCTTAGTTTTTAATACTGCTACTAAAAGCATAAGCAATATTTCCAAGGTTTATGCATTATAAGATTACAAGATTTCAATACTGATTACTGAGTACTGTAATTTGAAATGCTGTTTGCCCATGTATTGTGAGTTCGTCATGGATTTTTGTTTACTGTTTTGGATTCTGTGGTAATTCGTATTATACGTGTTAAGATGTATGTCCATGGATTCTTCATAGGGGGAGTACAACAGGCCAGAATCTGAGCACCATAAAGTCTCTGCGTGTCCTGCGAGTTCTGCGGCCTCTCAAAACCATTAAGCGGGTGCCCAAGCTCAAGGCTGTCTTTGATTGTGTTGTCAACTCCCTCAAGAATGTCTTCAACATCCTCATTGTATACATCCTCTTCCAATTCATCTTTGCTGTAATTGCTGTTCAGCTGTTCAATGGGAAATTCTTCTACTGCACAGACAAGAGTGTGGAAGAAAAAGATGAGTGCGAGTGAGTATTAAGTTATATTTGTTGTAATTGTTTACAAAGTTTTCCTCCAGCTATCTTTAACACTATGGTGTGTTAGTTTTTATAGGACTGCTAAAAAATGCATGACTGAGGAAATATAATGGAGATGGAAAGATGTTTTTGCAAGGGTAAAAAATTATTGTTCTCTCAGTGAGTAAATTTGAAAGCTTCCAGAGGAAGAGGCATTAAGCCACTTAAAACACCATGTATTTTAACATGTAAAGTGAGTACCATGTATGTAGCTTATGCAGAGAAAGTATAAAAACAGTTGTGTTCATCATTATCTTTGATGCCTTTCTCCCTCCTGGAAACCCTGGGACAGAGGACAGCATGACATCCACATGCCTCACCTACATAAAATGCATTGTATTATACACACATACATACCTGGGAAGTTGTTCAATGCCATGAAGAGTATGTATGAGGCTGCTAAAGCTGCAGTGTGTGTGGATAGTGAACTGACTGAATTTTTCTATTTGAAGGTTGCTTTGAAACAAGGATGTGTCATGCCTCCTTGGTTGTTCAACCTGTATTTGGCTGGTGTTATAAAAGAGATAAAAGGTAGGGTAGTGGATGTTGGAGTGGCACTAATGAGGGAGGGCAGTGTTTGGAAGCTCCCTGTACTGTTGTTTGCAGATGATAATGTGTTGTTAAGTGAAGACGAAGGGGAGCTGCAAGACTTGGTGGATGAGTTTGGGACAGTGTGTAAGAAACGGAATCTAAAAGTGATTGTAGGGAAGAGTAAAGTTATGGTCTTTGAGAGAAGTGAAGTTATTGAATGTACAGTGAGGTTGGATGAGGAGGAAATGGAAAATGTGAGTGCATTTGAGTACTTGGGTAGTGTGATGAGTAAGGATGGAAGTTTAGAGGGTGAAGTTCTTGAAAGGGTACAACAAGGTAGAAAGGTTGCTGGTTCCTTGAAAGCAGTGATAAAAAACAGGAAAGTGAGCAAAAAAGTTACTACATGACAGTATTGTGATACCAACTCTAACGTATGGAAGTGAAGCTTGGACCTTGTTGGCGGGACAGAAGTCAAGAGTGAGAGCAGTGGAAATGAGTTATTTGAGAGGAGCATATGGAGTCACATGGAGGGACAGACTGATGAATGAGGAAGTGAAGGAGTGTTGCGGTGTGGATGTGGATGTGCTAGGAAGCATTAAGAGAAACACATTGTGGTTGTTTGGCCGTGTGGATAGGATGGAGAATGAGAGACTGATGAAGAGAGTGTCTCTAAGTGAGGTGGAGGGTGGGAGAGGGAGGGGGAAGCCAAGGATGAGATGGAGTGGAGAGGTATATGAGAGAGGGGGGTGTAAGCTGGGAGCAAGGCAGTGAAATGGCAGAGGACAGGGTGACGTGGAGGCAGTTTGTTTGTGGCCACCATCTACTGGATTAAGGCGTCTGGCAATAGATAGATAGAAATACCTGTATATATACCTGTAAAATGAGTTTTCTGGTTCAGGAATGCAGCACTGTACAGGTTAAACAATTATGAGAGGAATCATCCCGGACTGTGAGAGGTCAGAAGGTGCTGTTTTTCTTATCTCCAATTAAAATGTATCACAAGGCATAATGACCTTTTCCTTGGGTCAGAGACATTTTGTCTGCTTATTCAGACTGAGAACTGTATGATGCTGTTTCCATGTTTCCTCTGTCAGAATGCTGGGAATGTCTCTATTGCATTTGGCTGAATAGTCATATCCACCATTTCATGTATGTGCAACCTCATACAGTACAACATGGGAGGAACAGATTGCTGAAAATCCTTGGATGGGGCCTTGGGAATTGTTTGCCTCCAGATTCATTTGCTGTGAGTGAAAAGGGGTGTTTTGGCCTTGCAAATTTTGCTTTGGAGTTCCTGAGTGAAAGGAATGGGTCAGATGTGGGTAAAATGAATGGTGGAAGTTAATCCTGATGGATATTGTTTATGATCAGCTAAAGTGCACATTGAACCAATAAAAGAAGAGAAGTGATCATCAGCTGTGCATTGCATGCCATAGTTATGCTAATGTCATCATTGAATTATTAATATGAATTATAATCAGTAGTTTTAGAATTTGTAGGTGAAAAAAAAATAGTGAAATGTTGATTTGTGCACCCTCTGATTGCATGAAGCACATTTTATGTGAAGTTATCAGTCTCTACCCAGACCTGTTTTGTGCAGCTAAATAGCTGACCAACATTCAGTTTCGAGGCTTTTGGTTCGTATTTTTTAGTTACCGTATTTCGTGGAGTATAAGACGCACTTTTTTGTCTCAAAATTACCTTCAGTATCCCCATGTGTCCTGGAGGCCAGACTAGATAGGTTCGCTTGGCTCCATTTAGAAGAACAGTAGTCCCTCATTTATCCAGACATAGTTGAGCCAAAGGCATGTCCGGATAGTGGCAACATCCCGATAATGAACACTATTCCCCTACCACACCCTTACCCTAGGTACCCACCTCCAACCTATACCAAACTTATTTGTACAGTACCTGTGCCTAATTTGGCAGTGATTTCCGGTCATTCAGGCATATTTAAACATCAAAACACACATAGGAATATCCAAAGTAATGCAAAACACCAAGGAAATCATGCAGAAAAAACACTGAAAACTAAAAATCACCCTACTTAAACACTACTTTATGTACAGTACTCCTTATTTTGGCAGTGTTTTCTGGTCATTCTGCCATATTTTGACATCAAAACATACATAGGATTATCCAAAATAATTTTCAAAACCATGAAAACCATGCCAAAAAAACACTGAAAACCAAAAAACACCCTACCTGTACACCACTGTATGTAGAGTACTCCTTGTTTTGGCACTGTTTTCAGGTCAGTCTGCCACATTTAGACATCAAAACACACATAGGAATATCCAGAGTAATGGTAAACACCAAGAAAACGATTTTAAAAAAAGAAAATAAAAAACACTCTACCGCTACACCACCGTAGGTACAGTACCCTTCTAATTTTGGCACTGTTTCCAGGTCAGTTTGCCACATTTAGACATCAAAACACACATAGGAATATCCAGAGTAATACTAAACACCAAGAAAATCATGAAAAAACACACACACACACACTGAAAACCAGAAAACATCCTACCTGTATATGACTGTATGTACAGTACCCGTCCTAATTTTGGCACTGTTTTCAGCACAATATGCCATATTTAGACATCAAAACACACATAGGAATATCCAAAGTTATGCTGAACACTAAGAAAACCGTGAAGAAAAACACTGAAAACCAAAAAACACCCGACATATACATGACTGTATAATTTTGGCATTGTTTTCGGATCAGTCTGCCATATTTAGACATCAAAACACACATACAGTAGGATCTCACTAATAACGTCTAATTGGTGCCAGAGAAACGCCATTATTAGCATAAACGTTATTTGCGTGACATTAAAATACATGTTTAAAGGGTGTATTGGTGCTGCCACCCCAGGACTTTTACTCATTTGTCCCATCTGAAGCCTTCCTCTCACTACTTTTTTTAGCTGATATAATAAGATTAGTTATTAAATCATCATGAGTAATATAAAACTCACCTTAAAGGAGTTAATGAGGTGTTTGGTGTGATGATTAAAGATAGGTTATTATAAATACTGTATGTCTACTGTAAGACTCCCAAGACGTGTGTTTACATACTGTACGATACTCACCGACCTGACACATCAGTGCATTCTAACCTAACCAAACCAACTAGTTTCGCCCCCTAATACCACCAGAGATTGCCACAAAGCCTCTTGAAAGTCCTCATCATCAATCATGCAAAAACTTCTGACATGATCAACACGTGAATAATGGCCTCCAAGCATCATGAATATTTCGCCAAGAATCATTTTCAGCACACTCATTAAAACAAACAAACAGAAAAAAAAAGTTAAACTGTCTTTGAAAGTCATTAGTCATCAACAATAAAGGAAAAAAGGAAAACTATACAGTACTGAAGTTGTCAGCATGGACTGATTACATACTTCTCACTTCTCAGATACACACAAATGCAGTAATCATGAATAATAAACAAGTCAGCCAAGCTGTATAATTCATATGACAGTATACAGTAATTCACAAGAACTGAACTCACATCATTATCTTACCTATTTAAGTCAACACGTAGTGTCTTCACATACCATAAGAGCCGAATTTTCTCTACTAAAGACCGTCAGTTCATGACAAAATTCGGGCACAAAGCCTTTTTTTTTTCCCCCCCCCCCCCCCCTTGCCCCCCCGGCGAAAAAACAAATTTTACTTCTCCTTCATTTTTAACACCCCCCCCCCCCCCCCAACAAAGAAACTACCACATCATAAACACTCCTGACTCATTGTACCTATCTGATCGTTTGCACACCTTACACCACTTTATCCAAGAACTTTAAATTTTCCTTTTCTTGTGTTCATAACACTTTCAGGGTGCTAAGTGCTTAGGCATAACTAGGTTAGTTTTGAACCATGTGCTCAGAGTTCTGAGAGGGAATGAGGAGCAAGGAAATAAGCAAATAGCCTAAACGCTTCTCATCACAGCGATGATCCACGGAACACTGAGGCAGACTGTGGGCTGGCTATCCAAGATGTGCCCAGACATTTTCCACAAAACAACTGTTAATCGAGTGAAGCCAAATGTTATTATGGAAACTTGGTATCTATTCTAACTTACCGTTATTACTGAAAACGTTATTGTTGAAATCATTATTGGTGAGATCCTACTGTAGGAATATCCAAAGTTATGTGAAACACCAAGAAAACCATGAAAAAAAACACTGAGAACCAAAAAACACCTGACCTATACACGACCGTATGTACAGTACCCCTCCTAAATTTGTCATGGTTTTCAGGTCAGTCTGCCATTTTTAAACACCAAAACACACATAGGATTATCCATATTAATGCTAAACATCATGAAAATAATGCATGAACAACGAAAATCAACAAAAAAACTGACGACGGTTTGAAAATCAGTTGTCTGCGATGAGTGATTGCCCCTGGGGCTCAAAAAAAATTCCACGGCCAAATATGCCACCGTAAATTGGTTTTATTGGTATAAATCGTACACCATGGTCTTCACTGATGTTTTACTATAAGATAAGCTAAACACATAAAACTGATAATTAAGAGAAGAGAGATGAAGAAATTGGTGAAGGAGAGTAAGAAGAAAGTGGATGAGGAGTTTGGGAGGAATCTGAGTGTTAAGTGGAGGGAGAGGAAGAAATTGTTTTGGAAGGAGGTAAAGAAAGTAAGACTGTGTGAAAAGGGAAATAGTAGGGGAGTGAAAGATGGGAATAATAGATTGCTGGTGGAGAAGTGAGAGAAACTGAGGAGATGGAAGGAGCACTTTGAGGATTTGTTGAATGTAGAGAGTGAGAGCAGTGCAAGTATAAGTGGTTGGGGAATAATGGAGTGTGTGGTGAAATGCTGAAGTATGGGGGTGAGATTGTTGTGGAATGGATATGGAAGTTGTGTAGATTGGCTTGGGAAGCGGGAAGGGTTCCAGAGGACTGGAAATCAGGTATAATTGTTCCTTTATATAAAGGAAATGGGGAGAGAGAAGTATGTGGTAACCATAGGGGTATTTGCCTTCTTAGTGTGACTGGAAAGATATATGGTAGAATACTTATTGACAGGGTTAGGCATATAACAGAGGAGTTAGTTGGAGAAGAACAAGGGGGATTTAGGAAGAAAAGGGTGTGTAGATCAGATATTTATTCTAAGATGTTTAGTGGAGAAGTATCTATAGAAGGGAAAGAAAGTGTATGCTGCCCTCATGGACTTGGAGAAAGCTTATGACAGAATAGATAAGCAAGGTATATGGAAGATATTAAGAATATATGGAGTGGAGGGGAAATTGTTGACTGCTGTGAAGAGTATGTACGAAGGAGCTAGGGCTACTGTGCGAGTGGATGGTGAGCTGAGTGAGTTCTTTGATCTGAATGTGGGACTGAAACAGGGTTGTGTGATGTCTCCATGGCTGTTTAATATATATATATATGGATGGGGTTGTAAAGGAGGTGCAAGGTAGGGCAGTGGATGTGGGAGTGGCTGTAATGAATGAGGGTGAGATGTGGAAGATTCCAGTGTTGTTTGCTGATGATACAGTATTGTTGAGTAAAGATGAATGGGAGTTGCAAGGTTTGGTGAGTGAATTTGGGACAGTGTGTAAGAAGAGGAATCTGAAAGTCAATGTAACCAAAAGTAAAGTTATGGTGTTTGAGAGGAATGGAGTCACAGATTGCACAATGTGGTTGGATGGTGAGGATATGGAGAATGTGAGTGCATTCAAGTACTTGGGTAGTGTTATGAGTAAGGATGGAAGTTTAGGAGATGAAATACTTGAAAGGGTACAGCAGGGAAGGAAGGTTGTTGGTTCACTGAAAGCGATGATGAGAAATAGGGAGGTGAGTATGGAAGTCAAGAAGTCACTGCATGATAGTATCGTGATCCCTACCCTGACGTATGGAAGCGAAGCATGGACTTTGCTGGAGGGTAACAAGTCAGGAGTAAAAGCAGTGGAAATGAGTTACTTGAGAGGAGCGTGTGGAGTGACATGGAGGGACAGGTTGACGAATGAAGAAGTGAAGGAACGTTGTGGGGTGGATGTGGATGTGGTTGAGAAGATTAGGAGTAGTACACTGAGGTGGTTTGGACATGTGGAGAGAATGGAGAATGAAAGACTGACTAAGAGAGTGTATGCATGTAGGGTGGAGGGAGGGGAAGACCGAGGATGAGGTGGAGGGATGGAGTTGAGAGGTATATTTGGGAGGAGGGAGTGAGCTGGGGGGAGGGTAGGCAAATGGTGGGTGACAGCGACTTGGAGTTGTTTTGTCTGCGGCCACCCTTTGCGGGATTAGGGCGTCGGGCTATAGATAGATAGATGGAAGAGTACGAAATTCAATCAGGAATAAAGTGTTCAAGAGTAAAACTTACCTCCATATAACTTCCCACCATCCTAAATCAAAATTTTGCCATTATCTTCCAATGGTTAAGCATATGTCTAGATGCAGAATTTCATGAGCTTTCTGTTGGTCACCATGGAATTTCCGTGCAACCAATAGTTGTCAAATAAATCACAAAACACTTTGAAAACTAACGAGTCAGTACTGTCTGCATGTAAGATAGTAAGGAGTGAGGGGGGAACCAGGAGGGTATGGAGGAGGATGGGAGGGGGGGGGAGAAGTGAGGCTGTGGGCAAGACTCTCCCCTTTCTGTAACAGGCAGATGGGCGCTTTTGCCATACATGGACTGGTGGCTTGCGGTCTCTTAGATGTCGAGTGGCCATGCGGAAACATAATGCAATCGTCCCCAGGGGACTTTCGACCTTCGATAGAGGAGCAGACGGCTGCTGTCGCTCAACATTTGTGGTTTGTGGTCTGTGTTCAGTGGAGGTGGAGGTTGGGAAAGACATAGCCCCTGTGACCGAGCGATATTAGACATTTGGTGGGGAATGCGTACGGATGTTTTGACACCGCTTGAGGGTTACAGTCGTATTACTCGGGTGCTGGAGGTTCATTGGGAGTGATAGGATGAGTGTGTGATTTTGACCCTTCAGTACAAGGGCAGATGGATATTTTAGCTATGGTTGTGGGTTACAGACTACAGGCAGTCCCCAACTTACGAAAATAATAGGTTCTTAAAGGTCTTTGTAAGTTGACTTTTTTGGTAAGTCCATCTCTCATTCTTTCTCTCTCTCCTCTCCAACCCAGCCCGAATCCCATAATAACTAAGGACACAAAGGTCTTTCCCCCTACCCCATCTCCTTTATACTCCACACCTACTTCTGTGCTATCCTCTCTCTCTCTCCAACCCAACCCTAATCCCATAATTACTGTGGTCACAAAATTCTTTCCCTCTACCCCATCGCCTTTCTACACCATACTTACTTCTGTGCTATCCCCTCGCTCTCTCTCCAACCCAACACTAATCCCATAATTACTGAAGTCACAAAATTCTTTCCCTCTACCCCATCACCTTTCTGCTCGATACCTGCTTCTGTCCTATCCTCTCTCTTCCCCCTCCCCCCCTAATTAAAGCCCATTATTGTCTCCACTCCTCCCCTACCCTTCCCTGAACTGTAATTATCATCTCACCTTGTCAGTGTCTTCACCTTACCCCATCTTTCATTGAAGACTAACTTGCCAGACACACACACACACACACACACGAGCAGCCAGAGCAAGAAGATGTGTCTCAAACCACCTCTATGAACTCAACAACCTTAATTAGTTTTCAGGAATCGTCCTGTCTCCTTCAGTCTTGTTTAAAATTTGAAGTATTTCAAGTTATTATAGTCTACCAAAAATGTAAAGAACTATTGTCAGTAAGTATACATGAATGTTTTGTAGGTATCTCGGGAACAGCTGTTCAGTTTAGTACTGCAACTGACCGCAAACATGGCTGTCAATGTAAACATTGGGGAACAGGAATTTTCAGGTTTTGACAGTGAAGCAAATGTTATGGATTTGGTCAAAATGTTGATTATGAGAATTAGTGAACTAGAAAAGAAAGTGGAGGATCTAGTATCAAGAAACATGCCTGAAAATACCGAGAGTACTGTACAGAGTTTGATATGGGCCAATGAGACAGCGAACCAAGAGGTCGAGAATTTGAAACAAGAAAATATTGAATTAAGGAGAAAACTAGAAGAGAGCAGTAACAAAACAGAGAAGGTAAGTAGTGTGTTAGAAGAGCAAAAGACAAAGTGGGCACATGTGGAAGAAGAACAGAAAGAAGAGGTCAGCTTAAGGGAAATCCAGGAGGAAAGGGAAATGAACAAGAAAAAAATGGAAGAAAATGTAGTGAAAATATTAAAGAAAAAAGAGAAAATAGTGAGAGAGTGGAAAGGAACAGATGTGTCGTAATATTTGGAAACAGGGAGGAGGAAGAAAAAGTTAGGTCTGTGAGACTCGAGAGAGACTCGAATCAGGTGAGGAAAATATTGGGCAAGATCGATCCTGAAGGAAACAAGTGGGAAAAAGATATTGAGGAAGTAAGGAGGATAGGGCCATATAAGAAAGGGGAAGCAAGACCAATTAGAGTTAAGATGTCATCAGAAGGTGTAGTAAATGATATACTTAAGGTGACCTGGAAACTAAGTAAAGAGACAAGGATGGAAAATATTATAGTAAGAAAAGATTTGAATGAAGAAGAAAGAGAAGTTTTAAAATCTTTGAAGGACCAAATAAGGGGAAAAAAAAATGACAGGAGGACAGAGGAAGAATGTAAATTTTTTTTTTGGAGAGTGATGGATATGAAAGTAAGGAAGTGGTATGTGAGGAACTAGATGTGAAGGAAACAAGGGGGATGGATATGAATGTGAAAAAGAGAAGAACGAGTAAAGATAAAAACAGTGCAACAAATATGAGTATCATGTACAGTAATGTAGATGGGTTAATATCTAAGAAAGGGGAAATTGGAGACTATATAAATGAAAGTAAACCTGAAATTGTTTGCTTGGTAGAGACTAAATTGCCCCGAGATGTCGATACAAAATTATTTGGATGGAACAATTATAACATTAGGAGGAAGGACAGAGAAGGTAAGTTTGGGGGAGGTATAATGATATTAACCCATAATGACCTAAGAGCAAAGAATATTGAAATTGAAAATACCATGGCTGAATTTTTGGGAGTTGCAATAGAGGACAGTTATGGAGAAAAAATAGATGTCCATTATATGCCCCCCAAAACTAGGGCATGGACGAAGGAAGATTACAAACAGTTAATAAGAGAATCCATTATAAGGCTAAGGATGTTAATTGAACGAAGAATTAGAATTAGAATAATGGGAGATTTTAACTGTAGAGAAGTTGATTAGGAAAGTATGGATGCTGGGAACAATGAGGAATCATGGGGAAATAAATTAATGGAATTGGTGATGGAAAACATGTTAACCCAATTTTATCAAAGAAAATACAAGAATCAGGGGTGACGACAAACCATCCAGGCTCGACCTTGTATTCACATGGACCCAAATGATGTGAGGAACATAACCTACCAATGCCCCTTTGGTAAAATTGATCATCTGGTAATTGAGATGGAAGTGGTGAGAGTAAGGGAAGAAGAAAGAGATGAAAAACACAGAGAAAATAGATACAATTATGGGAAGGCAAACTTTGCTTCCCTGAGGAACTTTTTCCAAAATGTGGACTGGAGTAAAATGAATACAATCACAAATGTTGATGAGAAATATGGGTTTTTGACAGGTATATAAAACAGGAGTTACTAAGTATGTCCCAAAATTTTCTACAGCTATGGAAAAGAAGAAAGAATGGTTTAACAACAGATGTAGGATGGCACAAGAGACAAGAATAAAAGCATGGAATAAAGTGAGAAGAAGGTATAGTGAAAGGGCTTGGGAGGAGTATAAGCAGGTAAGAAATGAATATGTAAGGGTATGGAGGGAAGAGGAAAGGAAATACGAAAAAGGTATTGTATCTAACTGTAAAAAAGAGCTGAAACTATTTTATAGGTTTG
>JAGKTI010033817.1:0-11588 GCA_018397915.1 Birgus latro | reverse complement strand
CACACACACACACACACACACACACACACACACACACACACACAGGCACCGTTTACCGCAGCCTCCCTCACCAAAATGCGACCAACATTTGGGGATAGGGAAAATCAAGGCTGCAATAATTATCTCCGTCAACAACTGTCACAAAACAACAAACTATTCTTTAAAAGAAGGGAGTTTTACTGGTAAGAACTCCATATCGATAATTATGCTAATATTCCGATCAATTAAGTAGTCACTGGTCGACGATTCGCAAACACTGAACTGTTAAAATTTTTTCCTGAGTTATAAAAAAAGACAAGACATGTATTACCGTAAATATTTTATCGCTCACTGGGCCTTAAATGTTAAGATTAGTTTTAAAACAGTGATGTATTATTTTCATGCTATATTTTTCAGACAAAAAATAGTAATGCTTTCAATACGTAGCTATGTACTAGCGTCGCGTCATGTGATAGTAAAAAAAAAAAAATTATACTTCCTACAAGTGTGAAAGGAATTTCCCTTTCAATTCTGTATTATTATCTACGCAGCAAATGCAATTTTATATATATATTTTCCGTATTATTACCACAACTTCGTCATCATACTTCAAAGTATGGTTATGCACAGTATGTATATGTCAGTCATTTTAGTTGTTTTCCTAGTCAGTCAGTACGATTCTGACTTTTTTTCTTGGAATTATGTACAATACGTATACTCTGCATTTCAAAACAATGCTGTGTGTTATAGAGATTCCCTGTAGAACCTTCTTATCTGATCTGGCTATTCTGTCCAGGTAAGAGCGTCTCCTTTCACCAGTCTCACCTCAATTTTTGGTGTATCTTCCGTTCACCATTTTCCCCCCCCTGTACTACGCTAGCCAAATACACCATGAGAAGGATCTGTCCTGAAAAATCTGCTTCTGTCATGGAGAAGCAGCAGCCCCCCAGCCCCATCCTCCGACCCCCAGCCTCGTACTGCTGTGTTCTGCAGTATATTTTCCGTAACTCACCGGACTACTGCATAACAACGGCTCAACATTTTTTCCATTGCACTTCTTCGTGACTAGTGAAATTTTCTAGGGTTAATGTCTTCTTACAGTTCATCATTTAAGTTGGAAATGTGAGAGTTTCATGCCAAGATAAAGAGAACAGAGTATACAGGCTAATGACCTAGCGAAATTCATTTGTATAGACATGCAACAAGTCTGAGTATTTATTATTTTTTTTTTTTTGAAGGCCTACAACTGATACCCCCGTCAGAAGATTCCATAACTCACCTGAACATTTGAGGCCTACGTATGGCAAAAATTTGCATGGCACGTCTAAACTGACATTTTCTTGAAGATCGTTCTGAAATTTTTACGTGAAGATTCTGTGTGTCATATGGACCTCTGATTTCTTTTATTGATCAAGGCGTTTCCTTGTTTTGTAGGCAGTTGAGTTCTGTACTTTTCTTTTAGGGATAATTTGTTATTCGGTGACAGTTTCACACGGAGACACAACAATTTTTGCTTTCCTACCTCAAAAATTTGGCACGATTTTGGCGATGGAGCTTCCGGCAATCGGTGACATTTTCTGAGTCACTGTCCACTTATCAAATGTCTGGCCTCTTTTTCCTGACGCTGGCAAACATCTCAGCGTCTTACTCATTCACCCACTGACTAAATAAGTTAATAAGTAGGTAATGGATCGATTTGTAGGGTACTAATTTTCTCAGGTAGTTTGATCCGATATTAATTGAGCTTACCTAAAGGGCTGCAGATCAATCAAGGGGATGACCTTTTGTTTCTGAGAGCAGTAGGTCAAAGGCAGCAGTCACATGGCAGGGCTGACTATGGCACTTGTAATAATACTTAGGGCAAACTTGCTGACAGGATTAAATGTACGGCAGGAGCAAAAGAAATCAATGTCAGAGGTCAAGGTTACAGGGCAAAAAATAAAGTTCCTGTATGTGTCTGAGTATAAACAGAATTTGGATCTGATCTGGTCCAACATTAGTGCAAATGTTATCGGTCAGCCAAGGGCTTAACCTGTTGTTTTTGAGAACAAGAGTGCAAAGGACGTGGTAAGATGGTGTTTTTGTACAGTTGAGACCAAACTATGTGCAAATGTTCAGGAAAAGCCAAGGATGAAGGGATTCGATTTTAAGCATAACCGATCACAGTTAAAAGTCACGGGGCAAGGCAAAATTTCAACCTATGTATGTTGTGCTGTACTTATATTAACTCGATATTTTTTTACCCTTTGTTGTGCTTGGCTGCTTTAGTCTGTCTGAACCCATACCTAGCTCATGAAAATGGTGAGTGCATTAGAGTACAATTTATGTACAAAAGACACCCCCCCCCATCCCACCAACAAATAAAAAAAAGGACAGGCGCAGAACCAGGCGCCAAAACAGCATCCCAATAAAAGCATGTATTTTAAACGGCTTCAAACGTCCTAACGAGACATAACAAAGCCGATTAAATCATGCCATATAGTTTGTTCTGTCATGCTTACGTATGAAGCAAACACGTGTCCTGTACCTATATGCAGGGAGCCAACCTTGTTCAATGCCAGGTATTTGTTTACAAATCTTCCTTTCAAGTTCATGACAATTTCTCTATCGCACACTATTGTGCATTATAGCTTTTCCATGCCAGTGGTGCCAGGAGGGAAGGGCGGATTGGATGAGCCCGTGTTTTATATTCATAACCTCAGCAGAACAGGTATCATATTTTTATCATACTTAATATTTAAGGGCCGTAAAAAGACCTATTTTTATTTTCAATTACCTCTCTTACACTTTCTTTGAGGCTTAGTAGCTTGAGGTCAGCCTAGCGCAACTGGGAACATAAAATGTTATGAAGCATAATTCTGCCCTGGTGGCATTTCATGATTGACCAACTTCCAGCGGCCTCTGGTGCAAAACCCTTGGGCGCTGTTTTAACTGGTGTAACTTGATAATTCCTCATACTGATAGGAAGTGTGTCCTCCTACCAGGTGCCTCCATCCCTGCCCTCTAACATGGTGGGCTGCACGGTACAGACGTACTACCTCCAGCATGCTTCCATACAAGCCTGTGCTGCTCTCTGCTTTAAGGATGCACTGTGTCGACTTTACTGCCTTACAGGTTGGTGTATTAGTTCAAACACTTTCGTTACTCTTGTTATAATTATTAGAAAGTAAAATGGTGCCATGGTCCTCTCAGATGCTAATCCTCTTACAAGACTAGCATTTTAACAGACTAGTGAAAAGCTGGGTGCCATAGTGAGTTTTAAGTCGTCCAGTCCATTTATGCATATTGCCCCAATTAAGATATTGTCACACAAGTGGTTTTACTGTCAGCTTTTCCATGGCAGCATTTGCTTTGTCATAGTTTCCTGACTACTTTTACATATATATTGTCACACAGGTTAAGTGGCCCATGTCTTACTCTGGCAAGCAAGGAAGTCTAATATCGATGGGGATAAAGCAGAGGAAAGAGAACAGATGAGTCATATCTATCTATCTATATATATTGTTACATCGTAGGGATCCATTGATACGTAGACAAGTCAGGCGGTTAATCGAAGGCCATTGAACACTGGGTTTTATTCTTTCTAATCACAGCTGGGGAACACATGCAGAACACTGACTTTCCTCTATCACGCTATCTCCGTCCTTCACTCGCTCACTGTCTGTTCACTGACTACTCCGTCCCTCACTGATTAGCTCTAACTTCTGACACACTATTTCTGTCACTGACTCTGGCACTATCCATCCACCAGTGACTCGATAATCGACTCTTCACTGACTGTTCGTTACTGACTCTAACTCTCACTGTTTGACTCGCTATAGCACACAGTCTAACGGTCCTCCACTCCCTGACTCACTGACTAAGCTGAACTGTTTCGGATGTGGGATGGTCATTTTAACAAACTTCCCCAGCTCCCCTTTCTATTGCAGCCCAGAATATTCTACACCCTAGCAGAGAACTCACTTAAACTGGCAATACACAAGAACAATGATGACAAAAAACTAACGCCTAAGGTAAGACAGAAAGAAAAATAAAACAGCATTGCCAAAATGTCTGAAATATTCCTCACACCTGCAAATGTTAATATTTTCCTAATCCGACGGCATAACACTTAATTTCTAGAATGTTCCTCACATCTCTAGATATAAACCATTAGTTTAATCCTAAGGGCGAAACAATATGTATGTCTGTGTATCTAACTATCTATCTACCTGTCAATCTATCTATCTATCTATCTATCTGTCTGTCTGTCTATATGTCTGTCTGCCTACCTACCTATCGATCTATCTAGACAGATAGATAGATGAACGCCTGACCTCCTTTAAAACCCACCTCATATGAGCACGTGCCCTCCGATATGCCATCATATACTGAAGATCCCTCTCACTGCGGAACTGCACTCAGAGTCACACCCAGGAACCAGACGTTGAGGAAACTGACCCCTCGTTCATGGAATAGAAAATAAGGCTGCTGAGTGCAACACGTGAGTGAAATAAGACACTGCCTCAGAAAAACTCACTGACCGAAAGGGCATTGGAACTTAATTCCCTGAAAAGTGGCCAGTCAGCCTTATCCAGCAGCCAGCGAGGAGGACGAGGCTGAGGTCCACCTTTACCAGCAGTTACGAGAGACGGAAAATGGTCACTGCCACACAGGTCTGGCAACACATCCCAGGTAAAATCTAAAACAGCATTAACCGAGCAAAGAGACAAATCAATGGCAGTAAAAGGTCCAGTCTGGCTATGGAAATAAGTCCTCTTACTGGAGCTTAAAATGCTCAGCTCCTCATCTTCCACTAAAGAGGCCAGCATAACACCCCGATGGTTGGCCTCACTGTTACCTCAGAGTGGATGATGACCATTCATATCTCCTAGTAACAAACAGGGAGAAGGAAGGCCACGAATAAGGTGTTCCAGATCCTCCCTTTCAACAGGGAGGAAGATAAAGAACCGTGCAAGGAAATATACGATTGTAGCAAAACGGTGTTGGACATGTGGTGAGGTGGGACATTTCAGTTCTGATTGTCCAAAGAAGAAAAAAGGATAAAAAAAACGGCTGAGAACAACAGGAAAGAAGCAGGAAAACTAGCAAAGGCTGGCGTTAAGTGGCAACAACCAGCTGGTTTTTGCCAGGTAACTCCACCACCGAGAAAATGCAAGAGAGCTTCGATTGACAGTGTGAGGGTAGATAGAAGAATAGATGATAAAAAGTGTTCTCTGGTGATTGAGTCAGCCTCAGAGCAGACTTTTGTGAGGCCTGATATGTTACGTCATCAGTATCTGCCTGAGTCGTCAGAACAACTGTGTGACGCAATTGAGCACCACACAGAACTGAGGGGACCCTTGGATGTCTGGACTGAAGTGGCAGGGCAAGAAGCTGCACTTTCAATCTACGTGGCCGACAATGAGGATGCTTGTTCTGGACTATCTGATGTCCATGGGATGTAAGCTGCACATCTGCTCCATGAAGGTCAAGATCCGAGGAAAGTCGGTTCTTGTCACGGCATTAAGACATACCAGTTATGGTGGTGAGGTGAGGGCACTGCCACTACACTGATACCCCCAAGATTAGAACTACTGCTCCAGTGCAAGGTGAGTGGCTCTTTCGTCAGCTATCTAGGGGTGGTGACACTTGACTGGGGTGCAAGACAAAGGCTGGAGTGATGGTGGGGAGGATTTTGGTGGAGACAGGTGCAGGTGAAGCGCCAGTTGTGGTGGCCAGATTCTCGCATGAGGCACGGAAGATCAACGAGGGAGGCATAGTGGGACTGTGCCAGGCAGTGGACCCTGAGTGGCATCAATGGGAGTGTAGTCAAAGAAGATGGAAAGCATTCAGATCACTTACAAGACGTGTTCTCAGGGAGTTACCAGTGCCTGGATGACTCACAAGTGATGCAATTAAGACAACTGTTAGTGAAGTCTACTGATGTCTTTTCCACCAGAGACCTAGACACGGGATGCACAGATCTGGTGGAGGATTGTATGGACACCGGGGGCACCATGTGATTAAACTACCTGCTCGGAGGATGGCGCCAGCTCAGCGGCAAGAAATGGAGAGGGTGATGGAAAATCTTCAAAGTCAGTGAGTGATAGAAAAGTCCAGCAGTCCTTGGGCATCAGCAGTTGTTCTGGTAAGGAAGAAGGATGGCTCAGTGAGGTGCTGTGTGGATTATTAAGCCCTGAATGAAGTGACAGTGAAGGATACATACCCCTTGCCAAGAGATGATGACACACTGGATGCTCTGTCAGGTGCCAAGTTGTTCTCCACCCTAGACATGAAAGCAGGATATTGCCAGGTCAAGGTCACAAGAAATGGCAAGGAGAAAACAGCCTTTTCATACGGGCGGGGTTTATAGCAGTTGAAAGTGATGCCATTTTGGTCTCTGTAACACCCCGGCTACTTTTGAGCGCCTCGTGAATAGAGTGCTGGAAGGCTTGCTCTGACAGACAGCTCACATCTATCTTGATGATGTGACTGTGCTTGGACGGACTTCAATGATAGCAAAATAATAACGATAGTCTCTCATTAATAATTTTTCATAGACTACAAATGTCTACTTATTTACTTTTTCAGTTACCAAATAATGATAACCTTTGCTAAATGCGCAGACTGAAGTAATTAAGTTAGCCCTTGACTCATGTGGATGGAATGCTTCCTTTAAAAAATCAATACATAAATAAAGCCTGAGAGCCATGAGCAACGGAAACAGAATACCAAGCTCATATGATCTGCAAAACACACAAATATTTACTGCTATTGTATCATCGTGTACTACAAAAGATATCCAAGCTTTACCCTAACGCCTGATCTTTGCCCACGTCCTCAAATACTCTGAACATGAATAAATCTCATCAAATTATGGGGTAACTGTAATCCGCCCTCTAGGTTTGATCCATGTCCATTAAAACTCTGGCATTTAAGGTTAGCTCCACGTCCTTTGAAACTCTGGTATAAATTCATCGTTTACGTAACTTGCACACAGTGTTAAATCGAACCAAGCCTTGGGCCAGCCACCACCTTACCGTTAGCTTAATCAACACAGACATCATCAGACAATGTATGTGGCATTCCATTGAAAAAAAAAAGTAAAATGAAAGTTATATTACATTCTGCTAAGTACCAGCAACAAGGTATAGTTATCGTCTGTACATGATACTTAGTGAAGTGAGAATGATAAATTTCTCCGATATTCGCCCGAGGTTGCATGCGATTATAAGCTCATGTTCGTGAATCCTTGCGTTAACACTGCCTAATAGAAGGTAGACAGAAATGGGTTTGGGGGCGAAATCATCATCATCATCATCATCATCATCATCATCACTTACAACCATGGTGTAAGTAGACAGACCACCACAGAAACCAAGGCAAAGAAATAATTGGTTGATTCTACGTTACGAGAAAGCTACCACTCTGGAGCTCAGTCCTTACGGTTCGTTATACTTTTCTCTGACGAAGAAAACCCATCACTTTTGCAGTTGATTCTTGGTACTAGGACAGGGATGGTAATACTAGTGTTTTTCAAGTATTTTTTTTGCTATGAATGACACTTTATCTTCTCAACTTCACCGAACCTAATCAAGGTTGAATAGTCATGTTAGGGGCGTGGCTCAGTGTTAAGGTACATGAACTATATATATTTTGCTATAAGAGTAAAGTGTGTATTTGACAGAATATAGAAATTTTATCTAAAGTTTTTTTTATAAGTGAAAAATTGTGAGCCATGGAAGATTTAGTTTCACACAGCAATAGTCTTATAAACAGTGGTCTCCAGATTGAAAGGTAAATTAGTTTAAAAAATAATGCAATGTTGCAATACTTAGCGGCTAGGAATACTGTCACCAATTTTTCACATTGGTGGTCACTCAAAAAGAAACTGAACTGACCCCAACCCCGGCTAAAACTGTGATAATTGATGGCTATTCAGATCAAGTGTTAATCGAGAACGACTCAACCTGCCATCTCGCCCTTCCTCTACACCATCGCTCAGCCACACTTCACTGCCCCAGCTCATCCTAAACCACACTTCAGTTCCCTCATAGTCACCTCCTACTGTACACCAACCCCACACCTCCTCACAACACACCTCCAACCCCCTCATCCTCACACCCCACATGATCCGAAATACAACATGTTATTACACTTATAGCCTGGGGATGTTCGTTTTATGTGTGAGTGATTAAACTGTTAAGAGCAAAGCTTCACCCGTTGTCCCCGAACAGGATCACTTTTTGTTGCATTTCTTTATGGCTCCTTCTTCCTGGAAAGTCAAACAGTATTATTTCTTCTGATATACTTGTAGTAATCACAAGTTTAAGGGTGTAATCACACTTACGCCGTACGTGTGATCAACAAGAAACGAAGCTCTGGGGTCCGTCCAACTTTCAGACTCGGCTATTGCAGCTGCTCTGACACGCTGCCCTGTTTCTTCTTGTGGGTCACATGTTATGGCAAGTGTGGCCGCACCCTATGAGCATCCTTCCTTCGGCTACAGTCCCCTTTTGTTGTGTGCTTCATGTAGCTATCGCATAAAAGCTTTTCATGTAACACCTTTCATCACCGCAGCCAGCAGGGACATGTGGGAAATGTCCACAAATTATTCTTTGTAATATACCTCTCTTGCTTCCTCAGGCAACCGGTGTTCCCTGTTCAGCGCTGATGTGGCCACCTGGTTTAAAGGCAGCAACCCAGCAGTCTCCACCTTCAGCCGCTGCTATACCTCTCGAGACCTAGAAGCAAACGACATCACTCGTGAAGTGGTCAGCACTACCGCCTCCGATTACTACACAGATGGAGTAACTACGGCAGAGAAAGCAGTAAATGGCTTTATCTGCAAATCGTGGGAAGATTGCTTTCTCACTAATGGTTTCTCGGGCTACTGGAGAGCTGACCTTGGAGCTTCACGCCAAGTGGCCACTATTAAGATACAGATACGTCTTGACAACGGCCCTTACTCTCATTTCAATGATGTGGTTATCTCCCTGGGCGACTCTGCCGACTACAACAATCCAGTCTTCGATACATACCCCTCCATGGCCACTCCCTCTGGACAAGTTCTGACGTTCACACCACCAACCCCAAAAGTTGGCCGATATCTTCAACTTAAAACAAATGCTGTTGACAGGCTCATGATCTGCAACATGTTTATTTACGAGTAATTTTAGCCCAAGGTTCAGCCACTGAGTCAAAGGTCTATATTTTCGTCAACTTATAAGACTTTCTAGCACGATTCCTTAATGACATGCTTTTGTTTCATATAAATAATGTCTTCAGTGTTATTTCTGTGTTTATGATTTGGACAGATTTTGCATAAATACCCACAGTAGAATATAAATGTGACACATACTGAAATTTACTGGTAAG
Organism: Birgus latro; assembly: GCA_018397915.1. NCBI lineage: Eukaryota > Metazoa > Arthropoda > Malacostraca > Decapoda > Coenobitidae > Birgus > Birgus latro. The sequence goes on along the minus strand of JAGKTI010033817.1, from coordinate 2,249 downwards.
GAGGAGGAATATTCAAACTTCATAGTATCTTTGGAGTAGGGCTCACTCTCCTAGGTATAGTTCATGATGGCCTGCTTTCTCAATGGTTTATCAAAATCCCTTGAATAAAGTACAGTCTTCAGCCATGGTCGCTACTCATCCTCTATCTGTGCCGGTGGAGGAAAGACGTCGTAATCAGAGTCTCACGCTAACGAAGTAGGTACTGTTGTTGGTAGTTCGCAGTTTTCAAGACAGCATAAGTAAATGTGTGGTTGTAAACTGCTCCTGCTTTGTATGGCCTTTAGGTTGTAGTAGTAGTTGTTCCCTAGGCAGTGTGGCCGAACAGCCCCGAGTCCCTAAGGAAGGCCACGGCCGAGACCGGGCATTCCCACAGAGCTCTCAAGGAGTGTATGTTGTGTCGTTGGCGCAGGTGATTGTCTGCAATGCAGTCTTCCATAATGTACTTAAAAGTATGGGGTGCTGTGTTGCATCCTGGGCAGGCATCAGCGACTGAGTCATCTAATCTCTTCTGATGACTCAAAAGGGCTGGATGATGCCCAAATCTCAGCCTGGCCAGGTGGACCCTGTCCTTATGAGGGAGGTAGGATTCAGAAGGGTGGATATCAGGAGGCCGTGCATGCAGCTGTGTGTTGTCTTTGAGTGACTGAGTGGAGCGGAGAGTGATCTGAGTATGGATATGCTTCTGGAAGCTGGTTTGAGGCGGGCGAGGGAGGAGAGATGACAGTATTAGTGTATGATATCGAATGCTGGGTGTTGTTTTGATGTTCTTTGGTGTGTGCTGATGTGATGCCATGTAGTGTAGTGGATATTGTGGGTTTGTGGAGGCTGCAACAAGAATTTGTGTGCCTCTTATGTCTAGGTAATCCTTGACTTTGAGGAGTTTTGTTTCATGGTGTAGGTGGTCTGTAGGTGTAGTAGCTGTGCAGCCTGTGATTATTTTTAGGGCCTTGTTCTGTATGGTTTGTAGGGTGGTGTAGTGTGTTTTAGTGAGGTTAGAGGCCCAAGCAAGGCTTACATAATTCATCACTGAGCGTATATATTGGTTATATACTGTGTGATGGTTTCTTTGTTGTGTCCGAATATTCCTGATGTCAATTTATTTTTAATGTTTGTGATGTGTTGTTTAAATGACATTGATGGATTGTATGTTACACCAAGAATTTTATGTGTGTGTGTGTGTGTGTGTGTGTGTGTGTGTGTGTGTGTGTGTGTGTGTGGTAGGGGGGTGTTGTTTATGGTGAGGTATGGAATGTGACTATGTTCTCCTGTTCAGTTTGTGAGAAAGGTCACTGTAGGTTTGGCTGGGGCTATATTGAGTCTGTTTGTGGTGAACCATTCGTGTAGTGTGCTGGGGTAAGGTTGGTGGATTTGTGCGGCTGTGTTTGCATTTTGGTGTGTACATGTAAGTGTTCTGTCGTCTGATTAGGAAGCTATGTGTATCTGTGGTGTGTGGGGTGTGGGTATGTCATGCATGTATAGGAAAAGGGTAGGGGGCAAAACAGATCCTTGAGGGACGCCGTTTGTGAAGTTTCTGATGTTCGATGACTGACCGGCAAATGTTACATGTGCACATCTGCCTGCTAAGTAGTTTGCCAGCCATCTTTTTGTGTTATTGTACATGTTTATGTTGAATATTTTGTTTGTTAGGTAATGGCAGAGGATGGCATCAAAAGCTTTGATAATGTCTAGTGTGATTAAGAGTTTTCTGTGTGGTGGCCTGGCTGAACTGATGCCATCAAAAACTCTTTGGTTAAGGTCTGTAAAAAGAATGTTTGTGGAGTGTTTTTGGGTTCTTCAACCTTCTGTGTCCCTCTGTCGTATTGTGGCTGCTTTTAATACGGCATCTTATTTTCTAAATCTGTCATTCCTCTGTTCGAAGATTACTCAGTTTACAACTATACAACAGGAGAAAAAAAAAAAACATCTTTAGAGCTGAGCGAATCTCTGTCCGACATGAGAGTTCCGATTTTTTATGGAATGGTTAACAAAAACGTCCGATGGCTTTTTACCTACACTTCATAAGACAAAACACCATTAAAGCTTTCCAAAATGTTTAAAAATCTTTTAGGAATGGATAGTTATGCTTTTCTAACGAAAAATCTTCGGTAGAAAACTGGCCAGCAGATTTTATACCCTATCTGTATGGTAAACATTAAGACAACACTTTCGTTCTCTTCTAAAAACATATGCTAGAAACCATGCTAGAAAATGCTTTGACTCTTCTCAGAAAACGTAGAAAATATTTTATT
>JAGKTI010033816.1:0-11589 GCA_018397915.1 Birgus latro | reverse complement strand
TCATAACCTAACCTAACCTAACCAAACCTAACCTAACTTAATCTAACCTAACCATTTTTCTGGTAGCAGTTAACATCATTTACTGTATTTGATGCTTTGTATCCAATAATTTAGTGCATAAAATGTGAGAAAAGATGATTTCCATGTCCGATACTTACTTATACTATGCTGGCAAGTTCTGAGCTCCTATGACTTACTCACCCCTAAATCATGATTTTTTGGTTAAAATTAAATAAATTCATGCTATGTATGCATTATTTATGTGAAAAGGGACCTAAATAAGTGCTACACATGTCCACTAGGGAGGTAGGAAGGTAGTTTTCTGATTTAGGTTAGGTTAGGTTAGGGTCATGAAAAACCAGTGCTGGAGCTTCAGGACCAATATCCGGACAAAACCAATATCCAGACATGCCTTTGGCTCTATTACATCGGATATTGGAGGGATTACTGTAATATATATAAGAAAAGAAGGGAGAAGCCTGAGTGATATTTACATTCACCTGGAACTACCTAATTTATGTATTGTCTAGATTTCCTACGAATTACTTCTTAGCATATACTTTAGCAGCTGACATTTTCAACCCTTGGCTGCCCAGATACATTCATGATTCAGTTCAATGTCGTCCTTCAAGGTGGAATCACGTCGCAGTCGCGCCCCTCCATTTCCTCCGCTTCTGCGCCCATTGTAAAGGGCCCTGTGACCTCTACCTCTACTAAACTTCGTGTGGGAAGCGGTAAAGTACTAAGTGACTCTGCTGTGGAAGTGAACTAGCTGAATTATCGATGATAATGATGGATAGGGACTGATACTTGGAGTAGTGACAGTGAAAATGAAAGCTTCGCTCTTTACGTAGTTTACTGAACGAGAAAGTGAATGCCTGGAGTGAAAATAAGCTACTATTACTGAAGGAAACTTATCGATAAATACTGTAGATATATATAAGTGTAATAAAGTACTAGGAATATAAAATGTGAGTGTGTTTTTGAATAATGAATGACAGAATACCAGCAGCGAACGAGCGCGAGTGGGAAGGTCGCATGCGCTTGTCATTTACATTGCTTTCACAGTGTTTTTTTTTTTTAGTATGGATTCCAAACTACTTGGAATTCATTGAATAGTGTTTCTAGTGATAATATCAGGCTGTGGTAATCATATTACGGGATGTCGGGAAGTGTAAATTGGAGACTTCGTTACCCAAATTCAGAAGTCTCCACAAGTTCTACGGTAGTTGATGAAGGCTCAACAAACATCCCAGGAGAAAGCTGAAGGTATGTGCCATATGCATATTTAATTATAATATTCTAGGACTAATAACTTATTTTTGGCAAATGTTTTTAAAAAGTCAGTTGGAGCACGAATAACCCAGCGGGACGTGCAAGAACCGCATCCAACAACCCAACAGTTAAGGGGTTAAAAAAAAACAAAAAACATGCACAGTACCCCTTCTAATTTTGGCAGTGTTCTGGAGTCTTTCATTTGTTTTTGTGACATCAAGACACACATTGCAGTATGCAATATAATCCTAAACACTAAGGAAACACTGCATAAACAACACTGGAAAAAAAAAAAACTATATGCACAGTACCTCTCGTAATTTTGACAGTGTTCTGTGGTCTTTTGGTTGTTTTTAGACATCAAAACCCACATTGCAATATGTAATATAATTGTAAACACTAAGAAGTCAATGGATAAACAGTAAAAATTTAAAAAAAGAACACAGTACACTTAGCACCCAATAAACAGCAAACAGGTGTTGTAATCCCACAGGCTGCAGCAGGTCTTCAGGTATTCCCTGTGGTGTATTGGCTAACACAGCCACCTAGCAAGGGTCAGAGAACCCCTTCTCTTCCATCTTCTGACGCTGGCTGATAAGCAGGGATGTGCAGCAAGGCAATGGAACCTTACCCACTTCAGGACTCTCAGAAGATAGCCCACAAGCTCATGTCTAACGGCGACTCAGCAGCAGGCGATGTGCTCGATTCTGGGTCTGAGAGTTAAGACCGGTTGAGCGGGTGGTGGTGGTTGTGGTGGGGAGAAGGGGCTGGCACCCATGGGGGTGGAGGGCTTGAAAAAGTACTCGATCTTCTTCTGACAATAGGTGTAATGATTTTGTCGGAGGATGACAGCGTCCATGACTGCTCGCAGATCCATCGCCAGCTTGAGTGGCACCATCTCCCTGTCGCAGTGAGGGTACTCGGCATATTCAAGCACCTGCTCAATGTCAGCCCGCAGCTCACCAAGATGAGGGAGTGATGGAGTAGCTGGGTGGCCAGAGTCAGGGTCCTCATCCTTGTCCTCGTCACTTTCTTCTGTCTTACCCGCAGAGACAGCAGCGGCAATCTCCTTATCAGACAACGTCTCATAACCTGGATCACCACCATCCTTGTCCAGCTACTCCCTCACATTGTCAACGTCCACATCTTCACCTGCGTTTCGTAGCCGAAGGTAGGAATCGTCCAAGTCAAATCCTTCAAAGTCATGCATGGCCTCGCATCCCTGAAGGAGACGAGACCAGCCACTTTCCAAGGTTTTGATGGAGACTTTCATCCAAGCACTGGCCCAGTTGATCTCAGTAGACTTGATGTTGTAACGCTGCAGATTCCCCAGTATCTGCTCCCCACATGTGTTGACCCCTTCCTTATCCTAGAGCACCACCATCACCTCATCGAGGAACCTCTGATGGTACAGTCTCTTGGGCCCCCACGATAACACTCTGTTCCATCGGTTGAATGAGAGCAGTCATATTAGGTGGCAGAAACGTGCACATTGTACGGCCTTCATCAGCAACCAAATCTTTCTCCAGCGGATGCACAGGGGCATTGTTGAGGATCAGGAGAGCCTTCACCTGGCTGTGAAGAATACCAAGTTCCTCCGTTTGATAACGGATGACCTCCTTGACAAAGTGTCTGTGGAACCAATATCTGAAGACCTCTGCAGTAAATCAGGGCTTCACAGAATGGTACCACACATCAGGCACACCATCCATCAACCCACGGAGAAAGCATGGCTGTTTTGCACGTCCAACAATAATGGGTTTGAGGTGGTGCATCTCATTATCATTGGCATAACACAACACCGAGACATGTTGTTTGGACAACTTCCGACCAGGCACAGTCTTCTCAGTCTCTTCTGCCAGGGAGTTGATGGGCAAGGAGTGGAAGAACAGGCCAGTTTCATCAGCACTGTACACCTAACTGAGAGCAAGGCCCTCCTTTTCAGTCAGGCACCGCATTTTCTGACAAAACGGCTCAGTGTTGTCCACTACCGCATCCAAAGCCTCGCCATGTGCCAGAAAGCCAATAAGTCCATGTCGAAATTTGAACCGGAAGAGCCAACCCTCGGTTGCCTTGAAGTCGTGCACATTGTGCAGGCGTGCAAATTTCTCAGGTGCAGCCTTCAACTCGGTACCACGTACAAGCACGCCAGCTTCCCATTGCTGGCGGAAGCAAACCAAAGTTGAATGGTCGATGCTGGCGTGGAGGGGCTGGGATATTACCTTCCGGTCACCTTTGCAAGTGGTATCGTCGTAGTCCCGTCTGTACTAAGTCAGGTTGTCCGGTAATTTCTTTATATCAAACAAGGTTGAATGGGCCATGTCGTATTCACACAGAATGCGTGAAGTTGGCCAGCCCATGTCAGCCTTTGCACAACATCTCACACTTCTTCTCCAGAGTCAAAACCCTCCTCTCGCGTTTCTCAGCTGGTGGTGGGGCCATCATCACACTCATGAGAACACCATAGAGGAGAATAAAGCCCTACCTTCTACAGGCCTTCATTCTCCTCTGTGGTGTTCTCGTGTGTGTGGTGATGGCCCCACCACCACCACCTGAGAAATGCAAATAGGAAGGTTTTGACTCTGGAGAAGAGTGTGAGATGTTGGGTAAGGTTGATGAGGGTTGGCTAACTTCGTGCATTCTGTGTGAATTTGACTTGCTCCGCTCAACTTTGCATGATATAAAGAGATAACAGGACAGTCTTACTCAGTAGAGCCAGGACTATGGCAATACAACCAGGAAAGGTGACCAAAAGGTGATGTCCCAGGCTCGCTATGCCATCATCGACCAATTGACTTTGGTTTGTTTCTGCCAGCAACGGGGTGTCGGCGTGCTTGTGGGACTGAGTTGAAGCCTGCAGCCAAGAAGTTTGCACGCCAGCACAACGTGCACGACTTCAAGGCATCTAAGGGTTGGCTTTTCCAGTTCAAACTTTGACATGGACTTACTGGCCGTAAGGCATGTGGCGAGGCTTTGGAGGACGTTGAGCTGGTTTGCCAGAAACTGCAGCACCTAATTGAGAAGGAGGGCCTTGCTCTCAGTCAGGTGTACAATGCTGATGAAACTGGCCTGTTCTTCCGCTCCTTGACTCCTCGAACACCCTGGCAGAAGAGACAGAGAAGGCTGTGCCTGGTCAGAAGTTGTCCAAACAACGTGTCTTGGTGTTGTGCTATTCCCATGCTAACGGGATGCACCGCCTCAAACCCATTATTGATGGACGTGCAAAACAGCCACGTAGTTTCTATGGGTTGATGGATACCCTGCCTATTGTGTGGTACCATTCTGTGAAGGCCTGGTTTACTACAAAGATCTTCAGAGGTTGACTCCACAGACACTTTGTCAAGTAGGTCATCCGTAGTCAGACGGAGGAATTTGGAATCCCTCACAGCCAGGTGAAGGCTCTCCTAATCCGTCGGAGAAGGATTTGTTTGCTGATGACGGGTGGATTAGGTGCATGTTTTTGCCACCTAATATGACTGCCCTCATTCAACCAATGGACCAGGGTGTTATCGTGGCAACCAAGAGATTGTACCATCAGAGGTTCCTCAACGAGGTGATGGTGGTGCTTTAGGATGAGGAAGAGGTTGACACATGTGGGGAGCGGATACTGGAGCATCTGCAGCGCTACAACGTAAAGTCTGCGGTGATCAACTGGGCCAATGCTCGAAAGGAAGTTTCCATCAAAACCTTGGAAAGTGGTTGGTCTCATCTTCAGGGATGCGAGGCCATGCATGACTTTGAAGGATTTGACTTAGACGATTTCTACATTTGGCTACGAAACGCAGGCAAGGATGTGGACGTTGATGATGTGAGGGAGTGGCTGGACAACGATGGTGGTGTTCCAGGTTATCAGACGTTGTCTGATGAGGATATCGCCGCTGTCTCTGCGGGGCAGACAGAGGAAAGTGACGAGGATGAGGACCCTCACGCTGGCCACCCCGCCACTTCATCATTCCCTTGTCTTGGTGCGCTGCAAGCCGGCATTAAGCAGGTGCTCAAGTATGCTGAGCACCCTCTGTGTGACAAGGAGTTGGTGCCAGTCAACCTGGCCATGGATCTGAGGGCAGTCAGGGATGCTATCAACCTCCGACAAAATCGCCACACTTATCGTCAGACGAGGGTCAACTCCTTCTTCAAGTCCACCACCCCCATGAGTGTCAGCCCCTTTTCCTCACCACGACCATTACCACCCGCTCAACCTCAGTCTTCACTTTAGGACTCACAACCGAGTACATTGACAGCCGCTGAGTTACCATTAGATATGAGCTTGCGGCTGTCTTCAGAGAGTCCTGAGGTGGGTAAGGTTCCATCGCCTCACCGCACATCCCCACTCACTGGTCGGCTTCAGCAGGTGGAGGAAGAGGAGTTCTTTGACTTTTACTAGGTTGCTGTATTAGCCACTAGAACACATTGGATACCTTTGCACCTGCTGCAACCTGGCAGGTTACAATGCCTTCCTCCCATTCATTGGATGGTAAGTGTACTGTGTGTGTGTGTGTGTGTGTGTGTTTCATAATATTTATTGTTTATGCTTTGATTTCGTAGTGTTTAGGATTACACATTGCAGTGTGTGTTTTGATGTCTAAAAGCAGCTGAAAGACCTTGGAACACTGTCAGGGTACAGTACAGGGGTACTGTACATATTGGTATTTTATTTTATTTTTATTTTTTTATTTTATTTTTTTAAAGGGTAGGTGGGGGTGCTTACCATCCACTCACTCAATGTAGTGCTGCTCTCAGATGTCTGCCCTTACCTCACTTCTATCTCTCTTTCCTTCCTCTTCTGTCTTTCCCTCCGTTTTTCCTATTCCTTCTGTCCATGGGTGACTTTACACTCCCCTTCTGTCTTTCTTCCCTTAATTCTTTCCTCTTCCTTCTGCCTGTGGGTGATTTTTCACTGAGTGACAAGCCAGATGGTTTCCTGTACACAAGGAAACCATTTACTCTGCTTGGCGGTAACCATATAACCAAATTATGGCACCTGTTGTTAGTGGGTAATTAAGGTTCTCCAATTGGATTGAGCTAGTGCAGGTTTATATCCAAAGGGTGGTTGGGATTTATTGCTCATGTAATGCTGCCTAGGGGTGAATGAAGCTGGTCAGTCTCATCTTAAATGTCAGGACCAGCTTGCCTAGCCCCAGGCTCCTATGCACTTCATGGGGCAACACTGGATTAGATGATAGTGTTTAGGATTACATTGCATATTGCAGTGTGTGTTTTGATGTCTAAAAACACCCGAACGACTTCAGAACACTGCCAGAATTAGAAGGGGTAGATACTGTACATTTTGGTAGGGTATTGCATATTGTTTTTTTATTGTTTTGTTTTGTTTTTTGTTATGCATTGTTTTCTTAGTGTTTAGGATTTCATTGCATATTCCAACATGTGTTTTGATGTCTAAAAACAGCCCAAAGACCTCAGAACACTGCCAAAATTAGGAGGGGTACTGTACGTATAGGTTGGGTATGGGTATAGGCAGGGTGTGGGTACAGTAGAGAATATTGCTCCGTAAAAAGTCATTGGCCGTATCCAGTCATGTCTTTGGCTTTATTATGACAGATAATTGAGGGATTACTTTAACATAGGAGGTGCAAAAAGAACATTAAATCTGACCTCATCGAAAAATGTGGCGTTTATAGCTTGGCGGTTCTATGTGGTCGAAGCAAACATACTTTCGCACTTTCACACGACCTCGCAGCCTTAGGTCCCATACAATTCTCAGGAAATGCACTGACTGAACTATCACCGCTCTCTCCTACAGTGCAGTACAGTATTATAATGTTATTTAACTCCCTCCAATGCTGCTTTTTCTTGATAAGACTGAGATAATCTGAAACCTTTCCATGGTGCAATATTCCTTTCCCGTATTAGTTTTATGCTACTAGAAGGGGTAGCTCTGTCATTTGGAGCTCTGCCATTTGGATAATTCATGCTTTACAGTGGATGATAGAAGCAAAAGTCAGCCAGGTCTGCACATTCTGTGCTTGGTACTGTCAACCTCTCAGTGCCTGTGCTGACAGCCTTCATAAATCCAAGATAACAGACATTCCCACTTTGATATGATCCAAGAGGAAACAGTAAATTCAGAATATCCAGTAGTAAAGATACCTACACTGGACTGAAGACAATTTGGACACTAAGCATATACTTTATTTGAAGGCATTTTCTGGTAAAATTATTTCATAATGCAGTACTGTATTGAATGTTTTGTGTCATCTATACATCGTTTTGAAGTGTTTCTGTTACCGTATCATTTTCCACAGAAAATGCCCTGATTTCCAAGATAATGTTCCTTTGTATGTGGCCAGAAATCGAGCAAACTGTGTTGTGTTTCAGGTGAGGGAGGAGGGAGCAGCTGGAGAGGGATGCCTAATGTACGAGTACAGTACAGTGCAGCACCAGAGGATCTGATGTGAACTCAGCTAACCTTAGCTGGAAGGTAACTGTGGCATGACTCAAATCATTGTGCTGTACCTCTTGGCTCTGTGTGCTTAAAGTGTTGTAAAGTATTATCAGATTCTCAGGGATACTGGTGTAATTGGGGCTTTTGTTCCAGGTTAAGGGCTGTAATCAGAGCAGTGAAGCAAGACATGAACTGTGCAGTCATCAGGGAGCATCCTGAAAATAAATGGTAACTGTAGATAGGAATGAAGTCACACTGTATATTATTGTCCCCCCAAATGCTTTATTTCATTGTCTGAGCACATCATTTTGTGTGCTATATGTTGCTGTTCTTCCTTATTAGAAGTGTCATATAATGTATGGTAAGAGTGGACAAAGCTCATTTAATGTATGGTAGAGAAACTGAATAATTTTGCTGCTGTAAGTAGGCTTTGGTTGTTCTTCAGATGTTCATAGAAACTAGATGACTAATGTTCAGATGGTGAGCACATTGGTAATATCATTCTGTTTGTTGACAGTACAGAGGTGTGTTGATATGTATATCTCCCATTAAAGACCATTTAGTTGCCAGTTATTGTTCAGTTGTAACAATTGTTTGTTAGCAATATTTGTTCCTTAATAATTATCTGTTATTACTGTATTATATTTATGGGAACATTTTTCATCTTACAGTAAGGTTAGCTGCTGATTTTACTGTTGGTGGATAGAAAAGCTAATATTGAAGTGCATGAACAGTAGACTAGGTCTAGCATACATTAAGAGAGCCAAGAGGAATTTTATAATGGAGATGGTTAAGGAAAAACCAGATGTGAAAATAGAGAGTGAAGTAAATGAAGAAGTAATGGTGGTGGTCAAGAAAGAATCAGATGTGAATTTAGAAAGTGGGGTGAGCAAACAACAAACAGAAATGTTTAAGAAAGAACCAAAATCCGAGGTGCGTGAACAAATAACGGAGGTTGTTAAAGTTGAAGTAGATGTGGAGATAGAGTCTAATGAGGATGAAGAAATGGTATTTGTTGAGAATGGAATTATCCAAGAGCCAGTTAAACTATCAACTAGACGTGGGAAGTACAGATGTTTAGAGTGTGGAAAAGTGTTTTCGTTTAAGAGCCATCTTACCCGACACACAGTACTTCATTCTGGAGTGAAGGAGTTTAAATGTAATGAATGTGGTAAACAGTTTAATGATAAGAGCAATCTCACCAAACATTTACTACTTCATACAGGTGTGAAGAAGTTCAAATGTATTGACTGTGGCAAAGGGTTTACTCATAAATACGCTCTTAATAGGCACTTACCAACTCATGCAGGAGAGAAGAGGTTCAAATGTGGTGAATGTGATGAAGTGTTTGTTGATAATAGCAGCCTCAGCCGGCACATACTAATTCATGCAGGAGTGAAGAAATTCATGTGCAGTGAATGCGGTAAACTGTTTGATTACCAAAGTAATCTCGCCAGACATGTAATAGTTCATTCAGGAGAGAAAAATTTCAAGTGTGATGAATGTGGTAAACTATTTACTGAGAAAGGTAACCTTAGCAAGCATTTGCTGAATCACGCAGAAGGAAAGCAATTCAAGTGTGAAGTATGTGGTAAATATTTTTGTACCAAAAGTAATCTCAGCCGACATCTAATGCGTCATTGAGGAATGTGGAAGTTCAAGTGTGATGAATGTTAACTGTTTGAAACTGAGTATAACATAGCCAGGCATTGTGCCATTCACTGAAGAGCCAGGCTACTGTCTCTCAGAAAAAATATAGCCAGGCATGGTGCCATTCACTGCAGAGCCAAGCTACAGTCTCTCAGAAAAAACATCACCTTCACCAACAGTGCCCCATCTCCCTTGCAGCCTTGTGATTGTGCTTACTGTGTATACTTCATATACACACACACACACACACACACACAAATTAAATAGATGGATAGATAGATAGGTACACATACATAGTTGATTGACCACAATATTCATAATTACTGCATCTTTGCAATACTGTGTAATTGGAATATTCCCTCTTAAACAGGCATATGTAAGTATGACTAAAAGTAGTCCAGACAACTAAAAAATCAGCAGTCCTAAGCAGGAAACACACTTGAAGTCAAACATGNCGTACAGTCTCACATAACTGAATATCAAGACAGTGAAGATTTACCAGAGAAAGACAAGTAAATGTTGTCACAAACACCATGCAAAACTAGACAGGTAAATGCTGTCACACACACCATACAAGATTACAAAGGTAAATGCTGTCACAAGCACCATACAAAACTAGACAGATAAGTTTAGTCACAAACACCATGCAAAAATACACAGTTAAAGTTATCATAAACACCGTGCACAACTAGACAGGTAAATGCTATCACAAACCATACAAAACTACACAGGTAAATGATATCATAAATTATCATAAATACCATACAAAACTGCAGGCAAATGGTATCATTAACACCATGCAAAACTAGACAAGTAAAGGCTATCGCAAACATGATACAAAACTACACAGGTAAATGCTATCATTAATACCATACAAAACTGCAGGCAAATGGTATCATAAACACCATGCAATACTAGACAAGTAAATGCTATTACAAACACCACACAAAAATGTACAGTTAAATACCCTCTCTTGTCATACAATGCTAGACAAGTAAATAGTATCTCACACACTTTAAAAGGCTGTATAACATCTACAGTAGTATCTATCAAACCATTCAGAATTAGACTAGTATATACTATCACAAACATGGTACAAAGCTGTACAAGTATATACAGTAGTCATTCATAGACCATACAAACCTAGACAAGGTAATACTAGCTCACAGACTGTATAGCTAAAGCTTTACACATACACACACATACAGTGGATAAATCTGATATTATTAATGTTTCTCAAACATGTATGTATTTATATAATCCTAAATTAGAGTCATCATGAATTCTAGTTCATGGTCTACCCCATCAGGTGTCCATAGTGTCGTTCTCAGAAAATGGGGACAAAGGGCGGTAGAGAGTAATCAGTTATGAATTTTTATTTTTATTGTTCCTGAGCTTAAACTATACTGGAGAGTAATTTTCATTATTCACTGTATATATAAAGATGTAGTATCAAATATTAATAAAAACATGTCATCCTTGTGTGAGTACTCCAAAATTTGTAAGGAAATTTAACAAATACCAATTTAGGGCCCTTTCACACATTCTAGAACAGCAAGTGGTTACTGAGGTGACTTATTATGTACCCAGAAACTATGGTAAGATTGTTAAAGGTAATATAAATTGTTAAAGGTAATATAAACTCATGTAACTGTCTGTGAATACATTGGCTTAGATATCAAATGGGGAATCTCTGGCATCTTTATGCAGATGCCCACCACACTGCCAGGTGCACGATTATCATTCTAGGGCTAAGTCTTGGACTCAGCATAAACACAGCGTTCTCAGGCATTTGGAGTGACGATGACTGTGTTCGTTTGTGCAGTGGTAGACTGCTCGTCGTATTCAAGAAAAATGCAAATCGGTATCCTATGGCTGAAGTTAGAGGCTGGGTGAAATTTCTCTCAGCTAAGGAGGAAGCAAAACGACGAGAGCTCTGGGAAAATAGATGTAAACGGAATGGAGGATGGAAAGCTACAAGATTCCATGCAATATGCTCAAGACATTTTACTGAGTTTGTTAATAAATGGGGATCCGGGAATACCAATAATTTCCCATTAACGCAGTCTCTCGATTCGCCTACACTCTTGCCATCAGTTGGCTCAACCTGATCCAGTAAATCAAGATGTTCAAGAGTTTCTCACTAGCTGTATTAGTTTTCCTTTAATATATCCCGAATGAGGCACTGATCTTTGTCTTTAATATTGTTTAAATTGTGCAACAGTCCATTTTTCAAACAAATTTCTCTCCATACTGCACGG
>JAGKTI010033815.1:0-11589 GCA_018397915.1 Birgus latro | reverse complement strand
CACACACACACACACACACACACACACACACTCACACACACACTGTATCTGACCACCCCTCTGGTTACAGTAATGACATCATCGCTGTGAAGGAGTGAAAGGGAGGAGGAAGACGATTTTATCCAGCTTCCGAAGACCTCGTAGTAAAGGTGATAATGAAGGCTCTATCCGTCCCCGAAATAAAATCGTCTGGGGGTGGCTGGCGGGAATAAAATGAAATGGACGTCGTCGTAGTGAATGGATTACCGCACCGAACAGATTCCTTTATTGTGACTCAGCAAGATGGTCTGAGTTGTGTTAATATTGGTGACGCCTTATTTAATTTATATATTTGTTTATTTATTTCAACCCCAGGCGATGTTCATTTAGGCTTAGATGAGATTTATGGTCAGTTTCTTATCTGACATAACTGAGCCACTCCTGCGACTTGAATACCAAACTGTGAAGAATTTTATGTATGAGGTAGGAGTGAGTGTCCTTGGTTGCTAGTCAAATCAACCTTCCCTTCCGACTACACCTGCCCATTAACTGAGCTAAAAAGTGCTAGAAATCTTGATCAAGTCAGAGTAAACGCCGTATAGGAGTAATGGGATTAAAAATAACCTCTATTAATCCCTCCAGTACCAGGATATTTTAATCTGTGACGCGTTTTGTATTTTATTCTTGCTACCAATAAGCGATTTTTCAGTCGTACGTGAGTTACCTCGTAGTGAAGGGGTTAACAAGAATAAGTGATTTTTTTTGGGGGGGCATTACGTGGGATATCTCGTAGTGAAAGGGTTAGCTGGAGCGTTTAATTAGGAAGTTGTTGCATAATTAACATTTAATTACCTAACAAGATTATATAACACCGAAAATAAAGGGGATAATTACAACATGAACGACTGGATAATTAGAACATGTAATTAGCTAAGTAAAGGGTTTAATTCCGAACATGTAGGGATAATTATCATAATCGGAGTTCCTGGATAATTACTGTATACAATTATCTAACTAGAGGGTTAAACCCCTTTAGGCAGAGGGATAATTAGTATACAAAATTTCCTAAACAGAGGCTATAGCATCGACGGTAAAGGAGATTATTACCCAGCTAGGGGGTATGATTCCAAAGATAAAAAAGGCTAATTATTAAGTCGGTGTGCGCGGATAATTAAGATACATAATTACCCACCTAGAAAATATAGCTTCCGGTGTATAGGGATAATTATTACAACCCTCGTGTCTGGATATCCAAGAAGAAGGTATAATTCCGAAGGTACAGTGATGGTTAAGAAGCATAATAATAAAACTAAAGATGTATGGGATAATTATTACAACCCGCCTGTCTGGCTAATTAAGATATAGTAATTACCCGAACCGGATCACAGTGGAACGCCGTAGTAGTCGAACGGAACGGAATGGATTCAATTAGCGCGTCGAACAGAATTCCGGATAGCGAGTCGTAAACAGTGGGGTCCGGTTTCGGTTAATTGGTCGCCTTGGTGGGTCTCCATTTGCTCCCCAGCCCGACGTGCTATCTCGGCTTATCGAAGGGACCCCTCTAAATTAAGTCATTTTATAGGATTTTTACACCGTGTTCCGGATTCCTCCTCTTTTTGCTCTTTTGGTTTTAATTTTCTCTTTATTTTTGCTCTCTTGGCTTTAATCTTTTCGTTATTTTAGCAATTTTTCGGTCTATTTTCCCCTCTAAATTAAGTCATTTTATAGGATATTTACACCGTATTCCAGATTCTTCCTCTTTTTGCTCTTTATTTTTTCTCTCTTGGCATTAATTTTAGCAATTTTTAGGTCTTTTTTCCCCTCAAAATTAAATCATCTTGTAGAATTTTTACACCGTGTTCCAGATTCTTCCTTTTTTTGCTCTTCATTTTTGCTCCCTTGGCTTTAATGTGCTCTTTATCTTAGTTATTTTTCGGTCTTTTTCCTTTCTAAAGTAAGTCATTTTGTAGGATTTTCACATCACGTTCCAGATTCTTCCTCTTTTTGCTCTGTATTTTTGCTGCTTTGGATTTAATTTTCTCCTTATTTTAGCTAATTTTTGGTCTTTTTCCCCTCGAAATTGAGTCATTTTATAGGACGTGTTTACTGTGATGCAGATTCCTCTTTTTTTTTTTTTCTCGCTTTATTCTTGCTGTCTTGGCTTTAATTTTGTCTTTATTTTTAGCAGTTTCTCTCTCCTTTTTCCTTTCAGTATGAAGCAATTTATAGGAATTTTACACCGTGTTCTAGATTCCTCCTCTCTTTTTGCTCATTATTTTTGCTTCCTTGGCTTTAATTTTCTCCTTATTTTAGCTGATTCTGGTTTTTTTTTCCCCTCTAAATTAAATAACTTGGTAGGATTTTTACACCGTGTTCCAGATTCCTCCTCATTTTCCTCCTCATTTTTGCATTCGCGTTTAAAATTCTCTTTACTTTAGCTTTTTTTTTTTTTTTTTCATTTTCCTCTCTAAACTAAGCCACTTTATAGAATTTTTACACCGTGTTCCAGATTTCTTCATTTTGTTCATTATTTCTGTTCTTTCGACATTAATTTTTCTCTTTATTTTAGCTATTTTTCGCCTTTAGTTTCTTTTCGTTATTTTTCCGCTTGCTGTTTAATTTTTTCATTTATGATTCTCATTTTCGTCATTTTCCTGCCCCGTTTCTCTTTATTTATTGTTATTTATACTTCTTATCATCTTCTTTTTAGCTACTCTTTATTCCGTTTTTTCCTTATTTTAGTTGTTTTTTCTACCCTTTTCTCTTTCTTTTCGTCATTTGTGCCTTCTCATGTCTTTATTTTTGCTACTTTTCTTCCTCTTCTTTTAAATTTGTCTTTTTCTTCCTTTGGTTTTATATGTTGGCTATTTTTCTTTATCACTGTTTTCGCCATTTCTTTCTTCCCCTTTCTCATTCGATATTTTTCTTCCTTTTTCTCTGTACTTTCGCTATTTTTCCCTTTCTTTCTCATTTCTTCTTTTCTTTTCTTGCGTGGTGGTCTTTTGTTGGTGGATTTTTTTTTTAACTTTTACTTTCTGTTCTTCGTTTGTCCAATTTTCGTTTGCTTTTTCCTTACTCCTTGTCACCGTAATATCAAGTGTTCCTTTTCTTATTTAACTGTTTACCATATTCCTCTTCCCCATCCCACCCCATTCTCTATAAATCTCACTCTACTTTCATACTTATTATCTCTGTTTCTCATTTATGTCCCATCTCTCCCAGTTACATTTTCTCCTGTCTTTCTTGGCATTCATCATCGTCTCAGTGTTATAATCCTCCTCTTACCTTTCTCCCTTCATTTCTCTGTCTTTTCTCTCTCCTTATCGCACTCTAACTTTCTTTTTCTTTGGGATAATTTTTTACAACATTTTCCTATCACTTTACCTTGTTTAATACCAATCTGTTCCTTATTTTCCCAAGTTTTCGCTGCTGACTTTTCTCCTTCCCGTATCTTTTCTTTCAATTCCTCCCACCCTGACTTCCGTATTTTCAAACTTCTATTTTTTTTTTCTTCAGCTTTCCCGTTTATCCCTACTTTTATTCAGTTACGGCCATTGTTACCTCTATTTTCTGTGCCTTTTGTCTCTCGTACTTTTATTCTGACTGCCTTATCTTTCAGGTTTTTACGTTTTCTCTTGTATTTATTTCTTTACCGTATTTAATTATCAGTATGTTCCTTGTTTTATTCAGTTTTGCCTACTATCTTCTTGTCTCCTTCCTTTTACCTCTGCACCTCTGTCTCCTTAATTTTCTTTCCTTTTTTTTCATATCAACGCTGTCTCCAATATCCTCTTTATATTTTCTTTTTTTCCTCCCTCTCTTAGCTCCTCTGCACTCGTGGTATCGTAATTTCCTTATGTTTTAGCTGTTTAAACTCTTTCAATTTTTTATCATGCTTCCTTCGTTTCTCCTCCGCTCTGTTCCATACGATGGCGCTATTTCAGTTTAATTTTTCTCCTCACCAGTTTATTGATTATATTTTGTGTAGAGAAAGACATCTGACAGTGAGGTGAAAGGAACTTGATTTTTACCCTTTTAGTCATTTGGGCCTTATAATTTTGCGGATTTATATTTGTTCAAAGTAACCTACGTAATCACGAAGCGCAGGTAGAGTAATATAAAATAATACGTTATATCATACTGAAGGATAATTTCTAGGCAGCCAATGGTTTCTCTAATCTCCAAACACCTCTTTCCCACTCTTATATTTCTGCGTTTTTTCTAAAGTATGTACCCAGGAACTGTAATTTTCTCTGGAGGGTCACACTCCTGGCCAGTGCTCGGAAATGTGTAATTAGAAGATTAATAATTAGTGCTGAGACAAAATTAACTTCGTGCGTTCTTGTGTCATGCTGGCTCTGTGGAGGTATCAGTGACTAAATGGTTAATTTTTCTTTCCTCCTGATTTACAGTGTTTATCTGTCGTTTAGAATCATTTTTCTATTATATACTTTATTTATGCAGTCTGTTGATCAGACAGGTGCAATTTTTCTTTCTCCTTTAATTGTTTTAATTGCCATTCTGCATATTTTTTTCTTTATATTTATATTCCGTCTTTGCCGTTCAGTAGACTTTTTTATAGCTGTGGTGGATCGATGGGATGCCTATAGTGAAATGTACGAATCCAGTCCATCTGGACAGAGTGAGTTCTTGTAGTATATCCTTTCCTGTGCTTGCATATATTCGACCCTGTTGGTTCTTCCCATGGCATATACAGACTTCAACTTACACATACAAAGCTGTGAAAACGCTCCGACTTCTACCTCTTCCCCATTTATAATTTTCAGTTGAATTATATTTTATATCTATCACTCCTTATTTTTGTATTCCTTCTCTTCTGCCATCCATATCCATCTTCACCCTTCGTCCTTCTTTGTTCTTTTAATTCGTCAGATCTTCCTCTTTATTGTCTTTATTTCTCGTTTTCTGCTCATCATTCTGTATTACGTTGGTTTTACCTCTCCTTCCTTTTGTCTCTCCTCAGCTTACTCATTTTTCAGACTTCGTTACCCCCACGCCTCTTACCCCTTATTTTTTCTTTCCCCATCTTTATTCTTTTCGCTAACACTATCATCTTAGGCTGGTGACAGGATGGCCTTTTAAACCAGGATAAATCACCGTGATCACTAGGCTCTATCCTCCATCTACACGAGGGATGGTGATGGGTGGGTGGTCGTCTAGGTGGATGGGTGGGAGGATAGGTCGGGGAGTTGGTGGGTGAGTGGGTTGGGGAGTTGGTGGGCGAGTGGGTAGGTAGGTCGGGAAGTTGGTAATTGGAGAGGATGGATAGTAAGCTAGATAGGTGGATGGGTGGATGGATAGATGATGGCTTGAGTATAGTAGATGGATAGATGGATCGGAAGGTTTGTGGATATATGGATATTTGGATGAAAAGATGGGAGATTGAGCTAGGTAGTGGGTGGATGGATGGATTAATGATGGAGGCGATTGTGGGTAGAATTGGATTAATGGATTGAGAGAAGAACAGGAAATCTATGAGGTGCTGGTGGAATGACATTTGGATTAGGCTACACTGGGATAAGAAGAGTAATAGATAGATAGATATGTGGATAGATAGACAGACAGATAGACAGATAGATAGACACAAATAAATTACATAGATAGACACAGACAGACAGGTAGATTAGATAGATTGATAGATGGATAGTAGATAGTTAGATATAGACAGACAGGTGGACAGATAGATAGACAGATAGATTAGATAGATAGATAGATAAATAGAATAGGTTTAGTGTACAGTTGAGGACAAAAATATCGAGACACACTTCGTAGCGGTAATTGACGACTTTCGAAACCAGCAAACTTTTCAGGATTTTTTGTAAGAGTGTCATAAATGTTTGACTAAAAAGTGGAACGATATTTTTGTCCACAGCTGTACCTGTAGAGAGATAAGGACAAAAGGTTGAGTGAATGTGGTGTTTAGGGCAGATGATTTTTAGACATCATGTGGTGAACCCCTGAATAAGAATGAAAATGGGTGGGTGAATAAGAGAGAATGATAATTAGCCGAGAAGAAAAAGGGGGAGGCGAATATTATGCGAAAAAAGGCGCAGAATGAAAGAGTCCAGAAGTGAATAGGAGCGAAGCGAGGGAAGAATCGTGAAGAAAAGGAGATGCATGATGAATAATCTGCATGTCGGAAGTAATAATGAAGGAGAAGAGAGTAGAAACCATGGCGAAAAACGAGGGAAAGAAAGGAGGGCAAAGATGAAGAAGGTGAACTGTGAGTCTGGAAGTAGAAATGAGAGAAATCTGGGAAGGATCAAGGACAAATAAAATAAAAATTGAAACACTTATGATTAAAAATAAAAAAGAAAGGGAAAAATGGTGTGAGATAAGACCTAACTTTTGAATGCAGGAAAGTGAAGTGATTATGAATTCAGAAATATATAAAATAAAGAGATAGAGTGAAAGGCAAAAGGCTACAGAGATAAGCAGGAGAGGGTGTTCTAGAACATGAATAGCCAGTGAATGGGAGATAATAATATGAAAAAATATTTTAACAATGGAAAAGCTAAAAGTTAGAACAAGGAAAGGTGTAGAAGATAACTAAGGGTGTAGAAGATAAATAACCAATGAATGAGAGAGGGTAAAGGTGAAGAAGTGGGGTCGTGAGTAATTGTGTGGTGTTATCAGGTGGGTAGGGTAGATGGTCGCCTGATACCCACTTATACCCTCATCCTAGCCGGCTTTGTCCTGTCCCCTCACATTCCCTACCTCATCTCTCACCATTCGTGGGTCTTTTCACACTTTCCTTAATACTTAAGTCCCCTCGATTCGTTTTTCGCTTTTCTGCATCTTTTTCATCTTTTCGTTTTCTCACTATTGAGTTTTTTTTCCTTCGTTTCGTTTTTTTTTTTTTTTTTGCATAATTTTCAGTCGTTTTGTTTTTCTCTCGGATCTTTTTTTTGTATTTTTCTTTTTTGTTTTGCTCCCTTTTACATTTTTTTTCCCCCGACGTTTAGTTTTTCTCCTTTCTGAATCTGTTTACCGGTAACCATCCTACGTTGCTGTTGATGCTGTTGTTGATAATGCTTGCAGTGTCAGTGTCGTCGTCGTCGTTGCCCTCGTTGTTGTCGCTGTTGGTGTTTGCTTATTTCTCCGCAAAAACACCAATCCCGCAACCCTGATTACCTTGCACTTAGTAGTGTTTGGCGGCCTTTCTGTTGTCACTCTCACTCCTTACTTATAAAGTCCCCTCCTCCCCCCTGTCTCTCCCACGCTTCCCTCTTCCCACGACTTCATCTCTCTCTCTCTCCCCTCCTTCAGTCATCTCCCCCTTTGACCTTTTGTACTTTTCCATCCACGTTCCATCCCCGGGAATCTTTCTTCTATTCTCTTCACAAGTAGAATCTTTTAAACAGAAAAGTTAGCACAGATCGAGACGAGATGAAAAGTGGTATTAAGAGTCGGAAAGGGTTAAGTTAGTAGGAATTGGAACGAAGTGAACAATGGTATAAGGAATCAAAATGGGATAATTGTACGTGAAACAGCTCTCCTCTTGGAGGGAGAATCGTATCTATACCTAAACCTTTCCCTGCGATGGCGAAGTACAAATATGAAAAGGTACCTGTGGTGACAGTAGTGCATGTGAAAACTGATGTATTGTTATGGCTAAGTTTGAGCGTGTCTGTCTGTACGAATCGACAGGGTTGAACCATATACAAACGTGTGAAAGGACATACAGTACTACTAACACCCGTGTAAAATATCTGTCACAGTTTGCGTTTCGAACTCTACCTACTGTATGCAGATCGTGAGACAAATGAGCTACCATCGGACCTCTGTGAATTCCAGTCACAAATACAGGAAATTAAAGGAATGTAGTGAAAATTTCCACGTGAATGGCCCAAACGAATGGACGACTGCTTTGTGGGTTAACTTATAGCCTTTCTTCCCCTCTTATTACACACTGCCAAGATACCTTATTCAATCCACACCTATGTATTTTTTTTTTTTTTTTAACCTGCCAGCCTTCTTTCCTCCATGGTGTCATTTGCGCTGTCACCACTGCTTGCTGCTCACTGAGCACTCCATTTACTGCCTCTCTTAACTTCACAGTTGTTAATGATCCTGCCGCTTACCTCACTTCCACTTTTCATGCTTAAAAGCAACCGCTGCATTTACACTCACTCATCTCTCGCCTCTTATCACGACCTCATAATTTACCGCAACTCCCGACGTCCACATCACATCTCTCATCCCAGTAAGATGCACTTCTAATTTTACTCATCGCCTTGTCTCACTCCTTAGTACGTTTTTTTTTTTTTTTTTTTAATCCACATACCATCTTACACACTCCTGTTTGTCTACCCTATACATTTTCACACAGTCCAGATATTCCAGTTACTGTTATGCTACGGTCTTTTTCAGACCCACTTTTCATGCCTAAAAGCGGTCGCTTCATTTGCACTCTTATCTCACGCCTCTTATCACTACCTCATAATTTACCCAACTCCCGACATCCACTTCACATCTTGCCCCTCATCCCAGTAGGACTCATAGCTTACTTAACGTCTTCAGTCCGATGGCGTCTTATTTTTCCATAATACCTATAATTATTAACAGATGATTTTATTCAGCTTAGGAAAGTTTTGGAACTGTAGGGGATGAATGTAGACTTCATTAACACCTACATTACTTGAAGACCATTTCTAAGCTAAATATAAAATCATCTTAGGGTGGCTAAAAGAGGTTATTTGATCGTAACCCTTTCAGTATGGTGACGTCTTTGATATTTCATCCTTGGCATCTTAAGACGGCATCATTCAGCCAAGGAAAAACATACGGGACTGGAGGTATTTCATGAAGTAGCTGAAAAGTCTCTCTCAAGCTAAATAAAAATCACGTGGAAATAGAACCTATGTGTAAAGAACAAGTCATCGTAGTGAAGAGATTGTTATAAAATTTATCCCTACGCCACTTTACATGCACGGCTTCCTATCGACATTCACTGCTTTCTGTCGTCCCCCCAGCACCCTCCCTCCTCACTTTTGCAAGGTACTCAGGTTCATAAGCCTTCGCAATGTATAATTTTTATGGCGAAATGAACGAACTCAATGTTTGAGTTAAAATTCAGCCAGTATTAAAGTTTATCAGGTAAAGAGTTCATTTATATACCGACTCATGCAGAACGAAAATAGCCTGATCATAAATGTCATGCAATCGGGCACTTTTAAGATCTGATTGAACGACCAATGATATCTTATTGGATCATGGTCTGAATCACAAATAAGGGCTATTCTGCTGAAAAACGGAGCTCTGCTGAACCTTGTTTGAGCAGTCTGTGGACTCTCACCCACCTCACTGAGCTTGTCGTGAGCCAGAAGAGGTAAAAAATGCAATAAAAAAAAAGGGGGGGGGGAGGGGGAATTATTTGTAAGAGTAAAACAGAATTCCTGGTCATCATCATCATCATCATTATATTTTGACATATAATGGGAAGGGGAAAAAGGGAAAAGCAGGGGGGGGGGGAGGGAAGGGATAAAGGAGAGAAGTAACATCTGTGTCCAACGAAAACGGCCAGTACCTCCAGTAACTCATCATGGAAGTTTTCGAAATTCTCAGCATATCACTGAGCGTTATAGGATTAGACGTAAACAGTTGCCGGTGACTTGAAAGATGATGTTAACAGATATTTACTTATTACTTGTACTGTACAGTATATTGTTTATGTATATATTTAGCCATTTACCTAATATTATTATCGCTACTTTATACCATACTTTTTCCTATAGCGTCTTTCATAATTTCCTACTGCATCATTAACTTTTGGCTTTCGTGACTTCTCAGATATTCTGTTTTATTTGTCATCAGTACGTTTTTACTTGTACTAGTTATCTTTATTCCGTTACCTAACCTCATTTTTCATCTTTATGTAACTGTAGTTCGATAATTAATCCCAATGATTTAGTAGTCCATAGCTTACCTGTAATACTAAGCGTCTGCTGTTCTGTTTGGGTACTTAATTTGTGCACTTTATTAACCTATTTATCTCGATATAATTTTTTGCTTTGTAAAACAGCCTTCTCCAAAACTTCCCCTTTCAGTCATCCTGCCTTCTTCGTCCTGTTTTCACATTTACGCATAGTCCTATTCGCTATATCTTAGCACTCATAATTTACGAACCTCACTGAAGATATGTTCTGAAGGCATATGTATAACGCTTCTTAGTCACATTTCGATAAGGAAGTTTATAGCAGTTCAGTATAATTGAGAAAAATTTTGTTTTTGCAGTAACTGTCATGTTATTGTTCGTTTTCAGTTTGGTTGTGAAGTGTTTGGTAGCCGTACAGGTTGAAATTTAAAGTAAACAGGTATGATAATCACAGCTTAAGCACAAGAAGTGTGAATGAATACATGCCGTGATTGTTAACGCTTTATCTGTCTACCTATCTACTGCCAGACGCCTAATCGCAAAGCTCATCCAGGGTGATCTAGACTAGATGCCTCCAAGCTCCTCAGTCACCACTCATCTCCATTCCCTCCAACCAGTCCAAGATGTACTCCTTCATGTATTGTACTCTCCCACTTTTTCTCTTTCAGTCAACACTGCTTATCTGATTTTCCTCCAGCCAGTTCAAGATGTCTTCCCTCATATACTCCTCCACTTTTTTCTTTCACTCACTCTGTGGGTTTGGCTGGTTGCTTCACCTTGGGCTATCCACTTCTTCAGTCATTATTAATCAAGAATAGGACTTATTTGGGGACATTAAGGGAAAATTACTGTTGATCAAAGCAGTAGATAAGCCCAACGAGAACAGTGTAATCTCATTAAAGCAGTTTTATGTGTATTGAATAAATTAAAACAGTAGCTACATCAGATGAAAACAGATTTCATTGAAGCAGTTCTGTATATAGGCTAATTAAAAACTGTCTATGCGAATGTGCCTATTTACATCAACACCGCAGTACTCCCAGATTGGCTCTCTAAGCAATTCACATGCTCTTCTTAGACCTAGTTTCATTCCTCGCACTCCAGCAAAGTCCAAGCTTCACTTCCATACGACTGACTGAGGATCATGATAACAGTAGGCTATACTGATATGCAATGGCTTCTTTACTCCCATGCATACCTCCCTGTTCCTTGTCGTTGCCCTGTTTCATCCCTGCTGTACCCCCTTTCTCGCATTTCGTCCTTTAATTTCCCATCCTTGCTTATTACACTGCCTGAACATATAAGAAGCTGACGTTCCCTTTTTACTGACCATGTAGCCTAACTATGTAATCTTTGACTTCATTCCTCGTAATAACCAAATCTTTATCTTTAGTTGCATTCATTCAACGTTCCTTTCTTACAGACATTTCCAGACTCATTCACCAAAACCTTACAGCTTCCACTTATCTTCACTAATCAGAACAGTATCATCAACAAACAACAGAGCGGGCAGTTTCAAAGCCTGTCATAGATTATCCAACATCATTATGTTTAATGAACTTACGTAGGCTGACCACACTGAGAGTAGAAAATGGTAACCATAACCAAATGCCGAAATAATAAACTATAGTCAGTGTAAACCATATTTTTTTATAATTAAATGAAATTCTTCTAATTAACTCACATTATATAATAAGTTCAGTTTTGTAAAT
>JAGKTI010033814.1:0-11589 GCA_018397915.1 Birgus latro | reverse complement strand
GAAGTTAGCCGATAAGGATAAATCGCATAAGCTTCCATAGAAAATACTTGTAAAAAAATTGGTTTTAGATTCACATGAATTCTGATTGCACCATGTCAATCTACAGTAATTTTCCTTTCCACTGATATATAAGTTACAGCATTTTATCCTATTTATCCCTGAGATACGCTGACGGAAAGTTGTACTTCCGGTTGGCGCCATCAACATCACGCTCTCGCTGTCACGCAGACAAATATCCACGCTGGTAATACCGATATTATTCATGGTAAAAACCTATTTATTATGCGTTTCTATCTGATTTACTCTTTACTGTAAAAACAACGAGTTGGAACAAACCCAGATACGAGATGGAAAACATGCAAACAAAATTGTTTCGTATGACTCGAATTCGATTCATCAGAATTTCAATGGTTGGATTTATGATGACGCGAAATAGCGTCGTCGGAATCTCAAACGGTTAACTGCACCTTTCATGCTTTTGTTAAACCCTTTCACCTTTACCAATATTCATGCCTTTCCTACACCCATCTACTCCTCCACTACAGTAACTGTCATTTGTATCTAATTAACTATTTTTTATATTATATATGCATGGTACAGGCCATTTCCCTAGGCCTGTAGCCTCTTACAAGTAAGAAAAGCTCTTGGGATAGAAAAATGCCTCAGGATTTTTTTTTTTTTTTTTGAGTAATTCTCATGAAATAACTTGCATTTACTAACAAATTTTGCTTTAAAGCCAACACACCTATGCTCAAATCTGAGTTGAAACAGGTACCAGTAAATATTTCAGCCAGCATCCTAACCAATTCACTCATATCTGGTAACCTTACCTAGCTATCTTAACTACATCAGCTTTTGAATTTATTTTGGTGGGAAAAGGAATAACATTTTTCAATATGATTGCACATACTTGTTGGTAGAGATGAAAATTTTTTGTTTTATTACCGATTTCTTTAACAACTGTAAAAGAGAACACTAAAGCAAGTGAAAATACAAACTAACCATTTACCAACGCTGACCCAACTTTGATACGTGTAATTTCTGCCATGTAATATAATATTGTATATACACCTCTTAGACGTCATTTATTTCATGATTTGTCGTAAGCAAGAATTGTCACACAAGGATGTTGTTGGGTTAGAGGGAGAAGTGTACTGGCTTGCCCTCAAATGTGCTAACTACAGCACTGAGCTGGCTAACACACAAACTTTCAGACAATTGCCGTTTGAAAAACCTATTGAGAAAGTACACAGGTAGTCTGAAATAAACTGGGAAGCATAATTTAATATCCTAATTCCAGTATTATGCACTCCGATGCCACCATGGAAGTTTTTGTTTTTTTGTATTCGTTACCAAAACGTTTAGTCTTGTAAAATTTTATTAACAGCCCTATATTTCTCATATATTTCAGCCTGCTAAGGAAAATTTTCTTCCTGAATTATTCAGTGTTTATGAATGGGAAAACAGGTTATCGTATTTATGAATATATAAATTGTTATACAAAAGGGAGGTCTCCTGTGGCATTTATCCTTCTATCAAAAAGTCCAGTACTATTTTACGCAATAACCACGGTGACGAGCGCCTGAACTTTAGACGCTCACTTTCAGTAATGGCGTTTAGTTTTTATAGTACGGCCCTAAGGACAGAAAAGATGTAGACTTGTTCACCAAGTGGATCAGTGAAAGGAGAGGAGGGTCAAAGGTGGTGGTGGACATTGAAATATCCTAGGATGGAGATTTCAGAGATACAAACATTAGGATGTGTTCCATTGTAGATGTAAGATAGTTGAAGAATTTTTCATAGTCAGTAGAATTAGGGGATAAGTACACAGCACAGATATATTTAGTCAGGGAATAACAGGAAAGCCGAAGCCAGAGAGTAGAGAATTCCGAAGGATCAAGTTCAGGAACACGAGAGAGCAAGATAAGTCGTTGTGTACATACACACAACAGCCACCTTTGGCTTTGAAATGAGTATAGAGAAAGTAGGAGGATACAGAAAAGGCTTTGCTATCAGTTACCTCAGACAGCTGAGTCTCCGTTATGATAGATATAAGGAGAGATGTAGAGATACGGTGATAGATAGAGGGATATAGATAAGTATATATACAGTATATATATAGAGAGAAAAAATAGTTATAGAAAGATGCAGATAGATATAGATATAGATAGATCAAGATTGACATAGGTAGATAGATAGATTTAGGTATGCAGATAGAGAGATATAGATTGATAGATAGATAGATGGATATAGATTGACAGATAGATAGATAGAGATATACAGTATGTAGACAGATAGATATAAATAGATAAATATGGGTAGACAGACAGACAGATAATATTGCAGATTGATTAATGTAGATAGATATAGATAGATATAGGTTTCACTGACTTTCCCCCTTAAGCAAGGAGATGGGTGTGTGCGTGTGTGAAAGGTTACAACCTTGCCCTTAGATGAGACTATATGAGCTCTCAGCTCCTTCCCGGGGGGGGAGGGGGGTAAAAGCTGACGATCACGACAATCACGTGATGCTGACAGACCCGGTGAATTACACACAGAAGTATCGTGTTTGTGCTGGTGAAGAAGTTTTCGAGTCATTTATTGATTATTAATACACCATTGAATCAACATTCTTCACCGATATTAGTGACCACACCCATACACACTCACAAACAGCTTGCACACTTTGCGTTCCACAGGTTATGAAACACGTCTAAACCGGTTTCACATCTTCTGTCATTTGAATTTACCTTATAATATCAATTCCTGGTTAATTAAATTTCTCACAAATGCATTTTAATTCAATTACCATATTGTAAGTGCAGTTTGCAGGGTGATAGTTCCTCTTCCACATTGTCACAGAAAGAAAGCAATATTTTGAAGACGAAAAAGAGAAAAGAGTAAAAACTTTAGGATGGTAAAGAAAGAAGAGAGAAAAGAGAAACAGTTCAGGAAAGAGAATGAAAGCTTTGATGTTTATTAAAAAAAAAAAAAAATACGGATCTTGAAAAAGGAAATGGAGGAAGTGAAGTGGAAGGAAAAACGTTGGGATTACAATAGATACTATAAGAGTGTACGACAGAGTCAAAGTGAAGACAGTAAGAAAATGAATAACCAACGACTCACATTTACATCTACATATGAAACGATTTCCAAATCCACATCATCGTTCAGACTACACCACATCTCATCAGTCATTCCATATTACATTGAAACACCTCTCACATCTTTCCCCATGCACCTGCTTCATTAGTACCAGACTAGCTTCAACACCCTCACCCCCCTCTATACCGTTCTCATGTGACCCTAACCTTCGCTACACCCTTCTTAACTGACATCATCACCACACCTTTTCACAAAACTTACACCCTCACTACAGTACTACATAACACCACACTACATCACTCGACATACCTCGTCAAACTGCATCCACCCCTTCACCACATCACATCATTGCCCTTTATCACACTATACTCCCTCCTTACTACACAACATTGTTACCAAACTTTTATTGCAGTCTCACATCCACCACACCGCCCTCTACGCCCTAATTATATCACAGTAATATTTTCCCATTCACACTTTTTCCACATCCTTACTATACTAGATTACCACAGCACTTCCATCTGCCTTCCTACCTCATTCGCATTTACATCACCCCCTCATCAAACCACATGATCACCCTTTTACATAACATCCACACCCTCACTTCACTATGCAAGAATTAGAAAACAACGCCCTCACACTTTACTAATCTGTCATACACTCACTTCACCACAGTTAAACCACATGCTAGTCATTATTACAATAACAAACCCGCTAAACATATACTGTACTTTTACCCCACATCCACTCCCACACTACACCATCCTGCACATCACACCACACCTAATCAGTTCTGCGTTTAACGACCGTGTCCCCACCATATCATATTAATACCTCTTTTACAACACCACGCCACAACAACCTTTACACTACCAACACAGGCACCAAAATCACGCCACAGAATACCACCTCATTTACACGTCAACACGTTAATATGTCTGGAACCAAAATGAGTCATGTTACAAAGTTCTCGCTTCGGTTATCTACCTGGGAATTTTCACTGACAAGTGGTAGGTTGAGCTGTAGGGAGGGGGAGGGGGGAGGAGCTTAATTAAATGAGAACGTCCCATTACGTCCGTTTTAAGTATCAACACTCTTTGACGAGCAAATCAACAGCTTATTATTCGAATTTTAGTTTTTGCAAAGAACAGGTAATTTCGCTTAGATAAAGACAGACTGTTTGAACTGCAGGAGTTTCAGTTAGCCTTGGTTAATCAGTTCACCACTTGGTATCGCTTCATAGCAGAAAAAATTGTCTGGAGACAGCAAAATATAAAATGAAAAAAGGAGCCTACATTAACTCCTTCACTATTAGCGATCTTCGCAAAGCTGAGGAAAATCGTCTGGAGAGAGCAAGAATAAAATGCAAAAGACGTCCTCGTGGAGCAGGTGTTAAAGCCAACACACATACGTCCAAACTCTCATACTCACGCCAACTAATTTTAGCGTAGGTGCATTACCAAGTCGGCTGCTTCGGTATATTGCGCTTGGGAAGAGCAGACTGCATTTAAAGTAACCTGGTTTCCTGCCAATTAAGGTGACTAATTAAGATTCATTAATGGCGATTCCATTGACTGGCTCTACCTGGAAATGAGAAAGATATTAACATTTGCTACATAATAGGTTTAATTGAAATCTGCCAACGAAAATTCACTCTCCATGACAAAAATATTAAAGTGAATACCTCTGATTCTTCATGCGAGCTGGAAGTCCTTTACTGTATAACAATTTTTGAGAGTGTTAAGAATCACATATTTTTCACATGCTGGTTTGCATAAATCTAGAATGTATATATCTTTTATATGGACTTTGTCTTTGGCTACTCAGGCCATATCCACACATACATAGGTAGATGGATATACAAGTAGACAGTAAAAGCACAGGAATCGGAAAACAGGCTGGCTCTCACATACTAACTCTCTCCCTTCTTCGCTCACTCAGGGCAAACACCACATGGTGCATAGCCTCACTCACACATCGACCCCACTCACACGGGTCATTTCATGCAAGCTTCTAGGCACCAGCTCTTCTCCCACTGAATATGTCCCTACAGGAATGATCGACTTGATCTAAGCATGTGCTTTGGGACCTTACTCTTGATCTCCTCTATCCCAGATTGACTCTTTCGTGACTTGTTTAATGGAAGCATTAAAAAAAAGAAAATCACATCAAGCACAACAGACCCAAGTTTGAGAACGTGGGACAAAGATGGTTCAGGTGGTTTATATTTTGTGCCCCAGGTACGGCAGGATCAGCCTCGTTGCGCCTGGCTAACTGGAGTTGGCATGCACGAATTTTGCTGGCACTAGGCCTTGAGTAGACAAAAGTAATCGCCCATTACGCTCCTGGTCGTACCAGTGATATCCCCTGAACCTACAGAGGCACTCTGTACTATAGGTACTGCTTAGCTTCCACGTCTCCTAGTAGTATGGCAAGACAGCTAGCACCATTGCCTTGAAGATGCTTATTTTCATTCTTCTACATAAATATCGACGACGACAAATATTCGAAATAAGTGAATGCATAGCACCATAGGTTAGATCAGTGCGACGAAGTATTTTATCTGACCTACCACTGTAACAGATCACGCTACTGGAATGGGTGAATTATTCCAAAACGTCTGTGTCATCGCCAAATGCTTGGACAGACTGTATGGTTTCATCCAACAAGCCACCACATGCCTATAAGCCTTTATCTTGGCCCAAGA
Organism: Birgus latro; assembly: GCA_018397915.1. Lineage (NCBI taxonomy): Eukaryota > Metazoa > Arthropoda > Malacostraca > Decapoda > Coenobitidae > Birgus > Birgus latro. The sequence goes on along the minus strand of JAGKTI010033814.1, from coordinate 5,777 downwards.
GACTATTAGTTCCGATGGTTTTGCGTTCCTGTTGAAGGCCTCAGCAGCTTTCAAGAGTGTTCGCAGTGACTCGGCAAGGATAACTGCATCAGTAGCTATGTCAAGGTCAATAATCTTAAATCTGCCATTTGATGCCCCACGGTGAATCTGATTCACAGCCCGGCCTAGTAACCAGTCCATGCATGTGCTGAAAAGTGAGAGGGAAAAGGCAAATCCCATTCTCATTTCAGAACTGAAAAGGAATCATGTCCTTCCCCTTTCATATACACACTAAACAGCACTCTCAGTGTTTGAATATAGGTCAGCAATCAACTTGCCTATCCCTGCACAGACTGAACATATCACAAATGTTCCAACAGTGCCCCCCGATTTACTAAATCAAAAGCTATCTTGAGATTTAGACCACAAAAAGTCCTTGCTGCAGCTCATGATGGGATTCAAAAATAAATAAATAAGTGAATAAATAAAAACTCAAAGTGCTAGGATCTGGTAAAGAGGAGACTTCTTGGGTTTGAATTTGGATTGAAATATTAGCAAATGGTTTTGGAAATGCATCAAGAGCATGTGAACAAAAACCTTGCCTAGCACACTGAGCACTGTAACACCATATGGTAATTAATGCATTCACTTTGGTCTCTTCAATTTTAAGACAGAATGACCCTTCTCCAGTCAAATGGAATGATACCAGTATGCCATGCGACTTCTGTGACTGCATGGATTCCACAGATCATTGGGGTCCTGCTTTTCTATCCCTGTCTTTAACTTAGAAGTTTTGTTAGTTACAACCTTCCCTATAACAAACAGCCATGAGAGGACCAACAGATTTGTTGCTGTTTGTCGTCCTTTGTACTCCTTCGTGTTCCTTTTATAAGCTCCACAGGGATGCCACACACACCAGCCACCCTATCACTTTTCACCTGCTTTCCTGATTTCATCAAAATGAGGAACGACATGGACGATAGGTGGAGTAGCAGCTAGTGATTGTACAGCAGCCAACAGAAGGTCTTCACTGGCAGGTTCTGCCATATACAAGTACAGTTGTTCTGTGCACTCAGCCTAATGAGTCCAATATTCACCCGCCTCTGACACAAGCTGTCCATCTGTTCCCCGAAAGGAGTCAACCTGATCTTGCTTGGATCTTGCTTGGAGCTTTTTCATGGCTTGATAAACATGTGCCAGTCTCTTGCATATTTTTTTCTAGTTTTTTCATGACTCGATAAACATGTGCCAGTCTCTTGCATATTTTTTTGTATCTTTTCAAGAACTCACAAGACAAATTACACCTTGTCTCTTCTCAGCAACACTCTTGCCAATTAAGACAGAAGTCTGTACTACTCTTGATACCCAGCCAGTCTGGCAGCACAACTCATCAATTATACAGTATATAGCCAATGTCCTCAACAAGGACTGTCTCTCCCTTAATCTTGGGGACTGTCCAGTGCATTCATCAATTACTGCCAGAGCAGCACACTCAAAGGTTTTCTATTGTTCCAAAGGTACTCAACAGCACTGAGTACCTCAGGCTGATTCGAAATTCCCAGTGCACATGAGCATATATCTTTTCACTTAGATTCTCAAGATGCCAACTTTGCTGGCTGCAGATTGAGATGCTGTTAGAAGAGAGGAAAGGATTAAATATTATATTAAAAGTAGCACGTCCCACTCACGTTAAGGGTTATTCGACTAACAAGCAGCTTGCTGAGGTTTTGACAGTAGTGATGAAAAAGTTATCAGGGGAGTGGAAGATAAAAATGGTAGATTGATAGTGGAGAAGGAAGAAAAGTGGGCAGATGGAGAGAACACTGTAAGGAATTGTTAAACATAGAGAATGAAAGTAATGCAGGTATAAGTGGCTAGGGAATGGCTTGGGGAAGGAGGGAGGTGAGAATGAGGAAGAGATGAATAGGATGTAAGTAGTGGAAGCAATGAAGAAAACCAGTATAGGGAAACCCCCAGGAATTGATGAAGTGTGTGGCGAAATGATGAAGCATGTGGGACAGATGGTAGTAGAATGGAGATGGACAATGGGCAGTTTGGCCTGGGAGGAAGGTAGAGTCCAGTAAGATTCGAAGTCAGGTAAAATTATTCCCCTGTACTAAAGGAAAAGGGGAAAAAAAGAAGTGTTTGATAATCACAAGGGGATTAGTCTCCTTAGCGTAATGGGAAAAAGTATATGGCAAGATACTTGTTGACGGAGATAGGGAAATAGTGTAATGGGGTGTATAAAAGCCCGCGTTGCCCAAAGGCAAAGGGGGGGGTCCTCTCTTTGGCTCAGAGGTAACATGCGCGCGATTCAAGCGCGGGGGCCTGAGTTCGAATCTCGGCCAGAACAGTGATTAATTTATTCAGTCTCATTTCAGTTATTACATTGGTCGGCAGCGGTGTGGGATGTGAGGTAAGGGCCATGAGGGTCATATGTCGTGTTGAAAGCCTTACATCCCGGTGGTGGCCTCCAATGCTACGCTACCATGTGGGAGAGCGAAACTGAGCAAATTAATCACTAGGGGGAGAAAAGAGTGATGTAATGGGGTGTATAAAAGCCCGCGTTGCCCAGAGGCAAAGTGGGGATCCTCTCTTTGGCTCAGTGGTAATGTGCGCGCGATTCAAGCGCGAGGGCCTGAGTTCGAATCTCGGCCGGAACGGTGATTAATTAATTCAGTTTCATTTCGGTTATTACAATAGCAGAGGAATTAGTTGGAGAAGAACAGGGAGATTTTAGGAAGGGAAGAGGTTGTACAAATCAGATACTGATCCCTACTTCTTCAGTGGAAAAGTTTCTACAAAAGGGATTGAGGTTATACACGGCCTTCATGGATTTGAAGAAAGCAAATGACAGAGTGGATAGATAAGGAATGTGAAAAGTATTAAGAATATATGGAAGAAATGGGAAACTGTCGAATGCCGTGAGGAGTATGTATGAGGGTGCTAAGGCTGCAGTGTGTGTGAATGGTAAACTGAGTGAAATTTTATATTTGAATGTTGGATTGAAACATGGATGTGTCATGTCTCCAAGGTTGTTCAGTCTACTTATGGATGGAGTTATAAAAGAGATACAAGGATGGCCATTGGATGTTGGAGCGGCCTTAATTAGTGAGGCAGCGTTTGGAAACCATTGTTCGATTGTTTGCAGATGATACTGTATTGTTAAGTGAAGACGAAGGGGAACTGCAAGGCATGTTGAATGAGTTTGGGAGAGTGCGTAGGAAACGGAATCTAAAGGTGAATGTGGGGAAGAGTAAATTTAAGATCTTCGAGACTAATGAAATCACTGAATGCACAGTGAGGTTGGATGATGAAGAAATGGAAAACATGTGAGTGCATTTAAGTACTTGGGTAGTGTGATGAGTAAGGATGGAAGTTTGGAGGATGAAGTGCTTAAAAGCGTACAACAGAGAAGAAAGAGTGCTGGTTCTTTGAATGCAGTGATAAGAAATAGGGAAGTGGGCATGGAAGTAAAAAATTCGCTGCACGATAGTATTGTGATACCAACTCTAACATATGGAAGTGAAGCTTGGACCTTGTTGTAAGGACACAAGTCAAGACTGAGAGCAGTGGAAATGAGTTATTTGAGAGTAGCATATGGAGTTACATGGAGAGACAGACTAAAAAATGAGGAAGTGAAGGAGCATTGAGGTGAGGATGTGACAGAAGGCAATAGGAGGTGGTTTGGCTATGTGAAGAAGATGAAGAGTGAGAGACAGACCTGGAGAATATATATGAGTGAGGTGGCGGGGAGAGAGAGGGAGGGTGAGGCTAAGGATGAGATGAAGGGATGGAATGGAAAGGTATTTGAGAGAGGGGGTGTGTGACCTGGAGAGGGCAGTGAAATGGTGGAGGACAGGGCGACATGGAGACGATTTGTTTGTGGCCACCCCTTATGGGATTAACCCGCCGAGTCCCGGCCGTTTTTTTACCCAGCCTACCCCCAGATCCCGACCGATTTTCGAATTTTTGTTTTTTGGCTGAAACCTTCGCTTTTGGTGAGAAACATCGAAAATTCATAATGAAATCGCGATCCTGAGGTGAAAAAATTTTTGGTATAGGTGTCACTCAACCTTACGTTTTCCTTCTTTTTCAAGGTACCTGGCTAAGAAAACGAACTATGGAAGGGTTGACTAATTCAAGCCACTTTAAATTACGTATTTATTTCATTTATTTGGTACGAATTTATGTGTAGTAAAAGTCTATAATGGTTTTCACACAATAATATAGCATTTATAAGCATTGTTCACTTACCCAAAACCCCAGTATATGGCACCTTCCTTTACGACATTACCACCTCATCACTTCTGTTTGTTTCTACCTCTAGCTTCTTTGCTTCTTTGTCCTCCACCTCAGGAATCACTTTCACCGTGAATTTCGTCAATAGAGAGACCGTGGGGCAACATACCTTTACTGGCCAGCTTACTGCTAACAGGTGAATAGCCCAGCGTGGGGTGGAGGGGGAAGAGGGGGTTAGGAGGGGCCAGGCAGTATCCCCGCTTGACAGCAGGTAGAGGAAGGTCTCCCACATATGCCAACCAAAAATCACCCGCGAATGTTGAAAAATGTGCACACAATGGGCCTTGCAATTGAGTGACGTACGATGCACGTCGTTGGGTCTGTCCGTGGAAAAAAGTAGCGACGTGCATCGTACGTCGATGGGACTCGGCGGGTTAAGGTGTTTGGCAAAAGCTATAGATAGATAGAGCCCCACCCAGATAGTTGCCGGTTTTTCTCCAACGGTGAACTTTCTGACCACAATAACAGAATTTACTGTGTCACCCGTAACCGCTTATACATATTTCCTTATCCTGACTACACAAAATGTAGTATTGGCTTGTATTATTTTTACATCTCTCTTAAGTCTTCTGAAAATCTGTAGGTCAGGTTATCGTGCCCAGTCCGGGTTATCTATTTTTTTAACCCCTACTCCGCGGGGTTGTCGGAAGTGCTCCATGCCATTCCCGTGGGGATATTCACGCTCCAACTGACTTTTTTTTAAATATTTGCCAAAAATCAGTTATTAGTCCTAGAATATTATAATTACATATGCTTATGGCACATACCTTCAGCTTTCTCCTGGGATGTTTTTTTTTTTTAGCACTCGTCGACTACCATAGGATTTGTGGCGACTTCTGAAGTTGGGTAACTAAGTCTCCACTTTACACATCCCGACATCCCCTAATCTAAATACCACTGCCAGATATTATCACTAGCAACACTATTCAATGATTTCCAAGTAGTTTGGAATCCATGCTCAAAAAAAAAAAAAAAACACTGTGAAAGCAATATAAAATATGAGCGCGTACGAGCGTCCCACTCCCGCTAATTCGCCGCTGGTGTTTTGTCATTTCTTACTCATATAAACACTCACACTTTATTATTTCTAGTACTTTATTACACTTGTATATACCTACAGTCCTTTAACGCTTCCCATACGATGCTTAGTAGGGGTAGAGGTCACAGGGCCTTTTATAATGGGCGTAAAAGCGGCAGTAATGGAGGGGCGTGATTTCACCATGAAGGGCGAAAGTGAACTGGCTGTATCTCGGTAGCAAAGAGTTGAAAATGTCAGCTGCTAATGTACATGCTAAGAAATAAGTCGTAGGAAATCTAGACAATACATATAAATTAGGTAGTACCAGGTGAATATAAATACCACTCAGGCTTCTCCTTTCCATCTTATATACATTTATATTACGAGAGTAGCTCATACGACATATTTCACGGGGGAAAAAAGCAGGGGAAATTAGCGAACGAGTGCAGGTTGGATGTTGCTAAGTGATAATTAGCCA
>JAGKTI010033813.1:0-11589 GCA_018397915.1 Birgus latro | reverse complement strand
TGGCATAGGGCTCATTTCAATGGATGAAATCAGTGGAAAAATCCGGGGAAGATCTATGTAGCGCAGAGTGGCTGCGCAGACGACACGAGAAGGTAATGGAGGGGAGGTAGGGAGGGGTGTCTAGAATAAGGGAAAATGGCTAAATTGTCAACCATGGATGGGAGTACTGATGACATTAGCAGCTCTGACTATTGTTGGACATTGGCAGTGCTGATAGACGATGCAAGTCACCACCTGAAAGCCCAGGCGAATTCAAAACAACACAAAATCACAAAAGTGACGCTCCGCAGTATGATCCATTGCGCCCGAGCTCACGGAAGTGACGACCCGCTGTTAAGGGGTTAACCAAGACCCTGCGTATAAGATATATACATCTTACAGGAGGTAATATGATCTTTCCAAGATAATCCCGAGAGAATGAAACCCCAAGTATGTTCAACGATAATGCAAGGTTGAGTAAGGAATTGTTAAGAATTAGAGAATATTCCTGTAGTAGATTTTAATGGGTCGAGAAATGTAAGAACTGGGTTTTCGATGCATTAAAAACAAGATTAACTTTTCCCGAATCAGAGGTATGAGCCAAGTCAGATATTAAGTGTGCCATAGCTCCTCTCTTGCTTGTTGAAGTAACTGTTGAGATGGATGCTGAGGGAAATAAATGGAAAGCTGAAGGGTAGAGTCATTAGCATATGAGTGACTAGGGTTACATGCAAATCTTAGTAGGTCATTGATGACTAGAAGGAAGAGAGTTATTGACAGGCCAGTGCCCTAAGGAACACCATTATTAATAGCCCGATGAGAACAGTGGCAGTGTATAACAGCAGCTATAGAACGACTAGAGATAAAGGCACAGATAGAACTGAAAACATAAGAGGGCCGTAAATTTAAGGTTTATGCTAGACTCGATCGACAGCCTTTGAAATGTCAAGTGGAATGGCAAATCTTTCACCGAAGTCCCGAAAGGAGGATGACCAGGAGTCTTAAAGAAAGGTGAAAAGATAACCAGTGGAGCACCCATGCCTGAGCCCCTGATGACAATCAGAGAAGGTTTTGATAGAGGAGGCACTTTAATTTGTTCTTATTGCAGACTAGTTTCAAACATTTACAAATACAGGATGTTAGTGTAATTGCTTTAACAGCATGTATTTCAAAACTTTTTGAGTCTATTATTAACCAAAATTGTTTAATTAAAGCATCTTACCTGTCACAACCTTCTTTCTGATCGTCAGTTTGGGTTCCGCCTGGGATGCTCCATTGGCGATCATCTTACCTACCATTCACACTGCTGGTCATCCTCCTTTCGAAACTCTGGGGAAAGCTTTGCCATTGCACATGACATCTCAAAGGCTTTCAGTCGAGTCTTGCATTAATCTTTAATTTTCAAACTCCCTTTTTACGGTTTCTATTCTTTTACCTGTGCCTTTGTCCCTAGCTTCCATTCTGGTCGTTCTATAGCTACTGTTGTAGACGGCCACTCGTTCTTCTCCTAGAGCTATCAGTAGTGGTGTTCCTCAGGGCTCCGTCCTCTCACCAACTCTCTTTCTTTTGTTTATCATTTACCTTCTAAACTGTACACCTAACCCTACCGACTGATAAGCTGATGACTCCACCTTTAACTTTTCTATTCATTGCCCACAGCGTCCATCTCAGCAGTTACTTCAACAAACAAGGGATGAAGCTATGGCACACGTAATGTCTGACTTGGCTCATATATCTGATTGGGGTAAACGTAATCTTGTTTTTAACCCGTGGATTGTGAATTATCTTTTTATATCCCACCCAGTGGTGTGCAATAAATGAAGGAAGAAAAAGTTTTCTTTTATTAGTTTTTGATTATCATAAACTTAAAGACAAACAGGACATCATCTGGTGAAAAAAAAATTGAGAAATCTCTCTCTCTCTCCGACCTTGCATAGGGTCATGTGTAAGTTTACTTAGGTGAGTAGTGAAAAAATGAAAAAAAAATCTTTTCTTTGTTTTTGTTTATTATAAACTTGAAGATAAACATCCAGGGCATCATCTGGTGAAAAAAAATCTTTGTAGAGTATATGTATTCTGTGATTATACAACTCTGTATATGTATTTTCTGGTGATGGGTATGGATGACTTAGTCAGAGAATGGTAGGAAAGCCGAAGCAAGAGACTAGAGAATTCAGAACATTGAAATTCTTTGCGTAGTGCCATGCATAAGTCTGCCTGGGGGTCGAGTTGTTAACGGCCTGAGCTGTGGCTCGCAACTGGATGCTACCCAGCCTGGGCTCTGGCTCGCATTCCACGGGTTAATGTATCAAAAGCTCAGTTCTTACGTCTACCAACCCGACAAAATCTTCCACAGGAGTATCCTCTAATTTTCACCAGTAGCAAGCTTAATCCTGCATCATCTGTAAACATACTTGGGATTTCATTCTTTCGGAATTTATCATGAAAAGAATAGATTAGCTCTCTCATAAAATCTGCTTCCAAGAGATTTGGTGTGCTAAGCCAACTCCATGCCTACTTTATGACTGCACAGTTGTTGACTTTATACGCGGGTTTATTCACCCCTGTGTAAAGTACAACTCTCACGTGGGGGAAGGATCCCCACATACAGCTCTTTTCAACAAGGTGGATTCAAAAGCTTTTTTGTCTCATCAGCTCTCCTCCTCTCACTAGCTCCCTTCAACATCTGTATCTTTCCCATGCTGTTGCATCTTTATCTCTTTCCTATCGCTACTTCAATGGTCACTGCTCATCTGAACTGTCTGCTTGCATCCCTCCTCCACTACGGCAGGCACACAGCACCCTTCTAGCAAAAAACTCTCATCCCTTTTCTGTCCAACTGTCTAATGCAAGAGTTAACCGTTACTCCCCGTCCTTCATGTATGCAACAGGTCAACTCTGGAACTGTCTCCCTCTGTATTTCCTACTGCCTATAATCAGTCTTTTAAACACAGTGTGTCCAGGCACCTTGAAATGAACATTTCTTGAATTTGACTCACTTATTTTTTTTTTCTTGGAGGGAACAATTTACAGGCTCTTCGCCTTTGGTTCCTTCTTCCTAGCATTAAAAAAATAGGACGACAGTTAGAGGGATGGGAATGATCATCCTTCCCTAAGAGCAAAATTCCAGCAAGAAAGACACGTACAAGTTGACAAAGGCGACAGAGTTTACCTAGGCAGGATGTAAGCACAGAAACACAGCACTTTGGGGAAGGTGGTGGCTGAATCGGTAGAAAGACGGCCTGCAGTCCTAATGGACCCATGTTCGAATCCCGGCTGAGGCAGGGAACAGTTTAAGAATTTGAATTTAATTAAAGTAGACTATACTGATCTACCAGAAGGCCCATCGACATGCCATAAAAATACCCCTGCTAATGCCAGTACACCAGTTCTGTATGAGACAGCCCTTGCATGTATTCAATACGGATGGTGGGTGTTAGCACCGGAGTGGTGACAAGTGGAGGTGTAGGGAATGTAGGAGGACTACCGGGCTTATGCCAAGAGTAGGACACATAAAAAGAAAAGAAATTGAGGACGACTGGAGGGACCCCATCAGCACCCCATTAGGCCCATATGCCTTGTCAGTATTAATGCTAGTGATGGCAGAAAACACATCAACTGATGAAATTTTATTGTCAGCCATTAGGTTGTAAGAGGGAAGAAGTGATGTAGGAACAGCACCAGAATCGTCTAAGGTGGAACTAGAAGTCTGAGAAAAGAGTTCTGGTTTTTAGTCATCACAGTGGAAAACAGGAGGAAAGGATGGTGAAGTAAAGTTGTTAGACAGGCTTTTGGCAATCATCAGAAAGAGCTGGAAAAATCTGAGTTAGTACGACTGATATTATATTTAGCAGAGTGATGGATGGACTTAACACGATTCTAGCCAGAAAAAGAACAGAGATGAGATTCAGGGATGGGATGGCTCTAGTACATTTTGAAGGCCCTCTCCTTGATGTAGACAGCATCTGAATAAGCACAAATGAACTAAGTTTTTATTTTTTTGCATTAGTCACAGGATCAGCAACTCCAAAATGCCAAAGTCGCTGCTTCTTGGGATGGTTCACAAGCAGTACTGAGGTGATAAGATAGTTATGGTGATAAGACTGCAATCAGAGGAGCCCAATGGAAAGAAAACATTAACAGCATAAGCAGAAGGATTAGTTGTAAGGAAATGGTCAGGTATGTTGGAAATCTCTACAAGACTGTTAGCGATATAGGTTGGATACTTTCCAACCTGCTCTAGGTCATTAACTCCTTAAACACGGGTCGTCACTCCTTTGATTTTGGCGCAGTGGATCATACCGCGGGGTGTCACTTTTGTGATTCTGTGTTGTTTTGAATTCGCCCGGGCTTTCAGGTGATGACTTGTATCATCTATCAGCACTGCCAATGTTCAACAATAGCAGCTAATGTCATAAGTACTCCCACCCACTGTTGACAATTTAGCCATTTTCCCCCATTCTAGACTCCCCTCCCTACCTTCCCTCCATTACCCTCTCGTGTCGTCTGCTGAGCCACTCTGTGCTACGTAAATCCTCCCTGGATTTTTCCACTGATTTCATCCATTGAAATGAGCCCTATGCCCTATTCTTATACAAAAATATATATCTATATATACAGTATATAAGATAATGCTGGAATGGACTAATTATAACTTGGCAACATCTAACCTGAATTCGTTCGCTAATATCCCCTGCCTTTTCCCAGTGAAATATGCCGTATGAGCTATTCTCGTAATATAAATGTATATAAGAAAGGAAGGGAGAAGCCTGAGTGATATTTTTATTCACGTGGAACTACCTAATTTATTATGTATTGTCTAGATTTCCTACGACTTATTTCTTAGCATCAGCTGACATTTTCAATTTTTGGCTACCGAGATACATACATTCAGTTCACTGTCGTCCTTCAAGGTGAAATCACGTCGCAGCCGTGCCCCTCCATTTCTGCCGCTTTTGCTCCCATTATAAAAGTCCCTGTGACCTCTACCCCTACTAAACATCGCGTGGGAAGCAGTAAAGGACTGTAGATATATATAAGTGTAATAAAGTACTAGAAATAAGTGTGAGTGTGTATATGAATAAGAAATGACAGAATACGAGCGGCGAATTAGCACGAGTGGGAGGTTCGTACGTGCTCGTAACATTGCTTTCACAGTTTTTTTTTAGTATGGATTCCAAACTACTTGGAAATCATTGAATAGTGTTTCTTGTGATAATATCAGGTAGTGGTATTCATATTACGGTATGTCGGGAAGTGTAAAGTGGAGACTTAGTTACCCAACTTCAGAAGTCTCCAGAAGTCCTACGGTAGTAGACAAGTACTAGAAAAAACATCCCAGGAGAAAGCCGAAGGTATGTGCCATGTGCATATGTATTTACAATATTCTAGGACTAATAACTGATTTTTGCCAAATATTTTTAAAAAGTCAGTTGGAGCGCGGATTTGCCCCACGGAACGGGCATGGCGCGCCTCCGACAACCCCACGGTTAAGAGGTTAAGGATGGAAAAGAAGTAGCCTTGTTCTCCAGGTGGATCAGTGATAGGAGAGGAGAGCCAAAGTTGGTGGTGAACACTGAAATCACCTAGAATGGAGACTTCAGGGAAAGAAGAAATTGACAGGATGTTCCATCTTAGAAATAAGATTGTCAAAGAATTTTTCATCATCAGCAGAAGCAGTGGATAAGCAAACAACACAGATATAATTAGTCAGAGAATGGTAGGAAAGCTGAAGCAAAAGACTAGAGAATTCAGAACATTGAAATTCAGGAACATGGGTGCACGATATGTTGTTATGTACCCATACACAACAGTCACTTTTTACTTTGAAGTGAATGTAAAGAAAGTAGGATGATACAGAGAAGGGTTTGCTTTAAGTCGCCTTAGACAGTTGAGTCTCAGTACCAGGCAGAAATTGAGGTTTAGAGGAAGAGAGGGGCGTTCAGCTGATAGAAAATTAAAGGAAAGGCAGCGAATGTGCAGAAATAAATAAAAAGTGTCACAACAAAACCAGTTTGCACTAATATTACACTATATTACCGTAGCACATATTTTCACTTGTAATGCAAGTTCACTTTCACTAAAAACTGAAAATAATTTATTTCTGGCACGTGTATTGTGAGTTCATCCACCATATCCTGAGATCATTTCCTTACACCCACACTTTTTCTAATATTCTATATTCTTCTGTGGTAAAATCACTTGTTAGGGTAATTTCTTAGTGCTCTGGAGGAATATTACAAGGTAATTACTAGTTTACTATCATAACAAATCCAATTTGCATGTATATTGCACTGTATTACCATAAAACATATTTGCACCTACACTGCAAGTTCACTTGCAGTGCAACCTCAGAGTTTTTTCTTAACCCGCCCCGTCCCGGCAACTTTTTACCTAACCCACCCCCAGATCCTGGCAATTTTCGACTTGTCTTTTCTTGCCTCAAACCTTCACTTTTAGTGAGAAACATTGAAAATTCAGCAAGAAAGCACTCATCTATAGTAAGAAATGCACTAAACAGGTTAGAGACCCTTCACCTGGCTACCACTTTCTATGACACGCGCTTCATAAAAGACACTCCTTATGTGAAGGAAACTTAACCAAAACCACTTAGACTTGGTAATTATTTATTTATTTGGTACAAATTTATATGTAGTTCAAGAGTATTTTGGTTTTCACACAATGATATAGGCAATATAAGCATTGTTCAGTCATCAAACACATCAACATACTGCACCTACCTTGGCGATGCTGCCTCATCAAAACGTCTGTTCATTACTAACTCTGGTGACTCGTAATCTTTGTCCTCCACATCTGGAATCACTTTCGCCTTGAATTTCGTCGTCGGAGAGACTGTGGTGTTACGTGCCAGGTCACTGCTAACATGTGAGTTGCGATAAAATGGCGCACCCTCCGAGTGGGGAGGTTATCAAGCAGTGTTGCCACCTGGCTGGGGGTAGAGGAAGTTCTCCCACATATGCCTACCCAAAATCTCCCACGAAACTTGAAAAATGTGGAAACGACAGGCCCTGCAATTGCATGACTTACGATGCATGTCATCCGGAGGGAGACGAGTTAGCGTGTGACGTGCATCGTACATCGACGGAACGAGGTGGGTTAAACCCATACATTTTTTATACTGTAAACTTTATTATAAATTCTTATGTAACAAGATCACTATATACGCTATTAACACTTTCCCACACACCAGTGACTGAAGAAGTCTCCTTCAACCTACCCAGTCCCACCGACGAACGATGCACGTCACCACTTTTTTTCATGCTCAGACCCACCAACATGCATCATATGTCAGTCAATTGCAAGGCCCGTCGTTTCCACATTTTTCAAGATTCGAGAGGTGATTTTTGGCAGGCATACATATGTGGGAGACCTTCCTCTACCTGCTGTCAAGCAGGGATACTGAATGGCCCCACCTGACCCCCCTCCCCCCTCCCCCCACACTTGGCAATTCACCTGTTAGCAGTAAAGGCATGTTGCCCCACGGTCTCTCCAGTGACGAAATTCACGGTGAAAGTGATTCCTGAGGTGGAGGACAAAGAAATAAAGAAGGTAGAGCAAGAAACAAACAGAAGTGATGAGGTGGTAATGTCGTAAAGGAAGGTGCAATATGTGGATGTGTTTGGTGGGTGAACAATGCTTCTATTGCCTATATAACTGTGTGAAAATCTATATAGTCTTGTACTACACATAAATTCTTACCAAATAAATAAGTAAATATGTAATTTAAAGTGGCTTGAATCAGTTTACCCTCCCATAGTTCGTTTTCTTTGAAGCCATGTACCCTGATAGAGAACAGAAGGTAAGGCTGACTCGGCACCTGTAGCAACATTTATAAGATCACGAGCGCGATTTCTCTATGAATTTTCGATGTTTCTCACCAAAAGCGGAGGTTTGAGCAAGAAACAAAAAAGTTGAAAATCGGTCGGGTTCTGAGGGTGGGTTGGGTAGCGCTGGGAGATACGAGTACTTTCCGTTCGATATGATACCAAGTATTTTTCAGTTCTGTATCGGTGGTATCGAGTACCGATACTGAGTACTATGCTTCCAGTATCGGTCATTATGAGTACTTTACACAAATGCAGCATCAGGATGATGAAATATCAAGATTGTTCATAACTTTAATTTTATACAATTATCCAGGTACAGTATAAATGAAAATAATTCCTATATTCATTTCTGAATTTACTGTTAAAGTTATTAAACATACCTCCCCCCCATTTAGCTACGGCACTGTGTGTACATCTGGGTTAAAGTAAAAATTAACCTTTTTCTGTTTACATACCAGGATATTTTCCAGCTTTGGAGAAACAGTCGTGAAGGGTAGACAGTCTAGTTGACGTAGGCATACTTATAGAAATAGAGGCTGTGGCGTCCGGTTTCCTCTTGGCCTCTATCTCAGCAGACTCCATGGGATGATTTTGCTTCAAATGTTTAAGCATATTACTTGTGTTGCCACTGTGCTGAACAGTTCCTCCACATATGTGACACTTTGGCAGCGTCATTCTCATTAAAACCAAAATACACCCATACAGCACTTCGTTTTCTTATGGAGGACCCGAACATTGTGTCTAGTAAAGTTGTACTTTGACTACTGACTCTGTTTAAGTCAACCTAGTTCCCACGGGTACTGAATTATTGATCACATCATTGCGTCACATATGGTCATCTAGTGGCAACTGTCTATCTGTCTATTGCCAGATGCCTTAATCCCGTAAGGGGTGGCCACAAACAAATCGCCACCATGTCGCTCTGTCCCCCACCATTTCATTGCCCTGCTCCCACCTCACACCCTCCTCTCTTATATACCTCTCCGCTCCATCCCTTCATCTCATCCTTGGCCTCCCCCTCCCTCTCCCCTCCCCCACCTCACTTACATACACTCTCCTCGTCAGTCTCTCACTCTCCGTCCTCTCCGCATGGCCATACCACCTCAATGTGTTTCTCCTAACACTTCCTATCACATCCACATCCGCACCACAACGCTCCGTCACTTCCTCATTTGTCAGTCTGTCTCTCCATGTGACTCCACATGCTCCTCTCAAATAACTCACTTCCACTGCTCTCACTCTTGACTTCTGTCCTTCCAACAAGGTCCAAGCTTCACTCACATACGTTAGAGTTTGTAATCACAATTCTGTCATGCAGTAGCTTTTTCACTTCCATGCTCACTTCCCTGTTTCTTATCACTGTCTTCGAGGAACCAGCAACCTTTCTTCCCTGTTGTACCCATTCAAGCACTTCACCCTCCAAACTTCCATCCTTACTCATCACTGCCCAAGTACTTAAACGCACTCACATTTTCCATTTCCTCCTCATCCAACCTTACTGTACATTCACTGACTTCACTTCTCTCGAAGACCATCACTTTACTCTTCTTTACATTCAACCCCAAAATTAACAGATTACAGCAGATTGTTGTGTCATATAATATTATAAAGAACTCCTACAAAACAGCTCATTGTGAGTACGCATAAACAATTTATTTGCTATATTAAGTTCATGATCAGCTGGTACAGTAATACAGTGCTGTAACAGAAGACACCAATCCCACTGCCTTTAATATGTCCGCCACACACACACAATGAAGTCATACAGGAGTTGTCACTTGCCAAGTTGCCGGAAGCTCAAGGGTTACAATTGGTGTGCGGCATTATTTTACATAATTTTTAATAATTTCACAATTATTTGATCTATGTTTCTTAAGTACTCATTATACTCGATACCAAGCAATCAGTATCGGTCCTTTCAAGTACAGGGGTGGTATCGGAAATATCGATATTTTGGTATCGATACTCCCAGCTCTAGTGTTGGGTAAAAAATCGGCCGGGACTGGGCGGGTTAACTCACTGCACTGGTAGAGCATTTCCTTGTGAACCTGCTGCCGTCACTGAGAGTTCAAGCAGACATGGCACTGCCTGTACAGTTTTTAACCTGTAGGTGCCGAGGCTTACCATGCGGTGACACGTGAGGTAGTCTGCCTGGGTGACCCTGTCAGACATTACTGCAGCACTATAAATTTGATTGCCCCCACACTTGTTTGATGGGAACTAGGGCAATGGGCACGTGAACAACATACACCACGGCCATGCGTAAATCTCTGTTCGTCAGGGAGTTGTGAGACTGCCTGTGTTAAGAATATAGGATTGCTGGGATACGTTTAGAAGATTACGTTCTGCTTATGTCCGTGAGATGGAGTGGAGTTACAGTATCAGTTGCTTAGTATGGAGCTTTGTTCCAATTTCGATGACTGTGTTAATGAGACGTATGCGAGTTGTGTTCAAAGTCAGGAAGTTTCCAATCAAGTCTCCAATCACGGAGGAGAGAAGATACGGAGTCATGACTCAACGTTAAAACTGAGAGTTCACGCCATCTAGTGCACAAGCTAGCTAAGGGAGAAATGGAATAAAAGAGAACGGTTATAGGGAAGACTGTGATCAGATTATGAATAGGGAATATATATTCCTACCACGTGAAACTAAGGATTTCAGTTTTATTAGTATATAATATATGGTGCATGAACATCCTATACCTTTGATACCATGAGGGTGATGAATAGTGACCCATATATTGTGTTTTGACGACAAAGATTCATACCAATGATAAAAGTGTGCGGTTTGGAATAGGACTGATGTATTAATAATACAGACAAGAATATTACAGCGAATTTATTGGGTAACGGGTAGGACAGCTCAACACGTACATAGCCTACATGTTAGGTTACAGCATTATCCCGAAAACATTCAGACGAGAAGCAGAGAACCATAGGCGCTTGTTGTTTTAGCTGTGTTAATCACAAGTTTCATGTTGATTTAACCGAAAAAAAAAACTTCCATTGTTTTCAGGTGCAAGTCTACCACATACCACTGGATATATTGGCAAAACAATAACTCCCCCTTCCTGTATGAAACAAACAATTTTAAAAGAAAATGTCAAATATATCTTACATTTTTCTGAAGCTGGAGATAAATTTATGGCACAATACACAATACTTTCGGGAACATGCCATGAAGACAAATAACATATGGCAAAACATTAAGGAGGTTCTTAACCATGATATAACCAACAAATAATAGCAATTTATATATGTCTCAACTATTACACATCGTGTGTGACATGAATGGTACTTTATATCATACCCTTATGCATGCAAAAGGTAATGACATTTACACTGCAAGACGAATATAAATGTAATGGTTATATAAAACGTGTTAAAGTATGTAGGTTTGCCTACGTTAATGTTTCGTACAGGAAACCAAACTGCTTGAATAAGATCAGTTTGTGCACTACTGAACATAATGGATAATATATGTTTATTAATAAATACATTTATACATCTACACTGTTACATACATATCTATATGACTATCTATCCATCATCTGTCTATAAATCTATATCTATGTATATCTATGAATCTCTCTCTCTGTCTAGGAATTCATTACCTAATAACACGCGATTCATAAGTATGCTGATATCCACAGGAAATAAGGAAGCACGAAATATCACCATGTGCAAGGCATATACTGTATCTTGTATACTCTCCGTGTGGATTATCAACATCTGTCTCTCTCTCTCTCTCTCTCTCTCTCTCA
>JAGKTI010033809.1:0-11590 GCA_018397915.1 Birgus latro | reverse complement strand
CCCCCCCCAGGATTTTCCTCTGTATACTCCCCAAGAACCCATTGCATTACCCTTGTGGGTATTAAGGCATTACTTTAAGAACACCTGCTCTAGAACATTGTTTACTTTGTCCATTCTTGCTTCACTCTCATTCAGTTTTATCTGCACTTCTTTATTTTTTGAAAAATACTTTTCAAGCTCTTCATTTGCATATTCATTGGCAAAATTTGTTCCTGACTTTTCTCTCTTTATTTTCTCTACCACATCTTATGGCTTACCATTTCCTATTAAACAGTGTCTTTATCATGTAAGTGAACTTGCTTTACCATCAAAACTTTTAAATTCAGTGATTCCGCCTTTTTTTTTTTTTTTTTTTTTTTTTTTTTTTTTTTTTTTACTTTGGGGATTTAACTGTCATGATTTCACCAAATTGTGTTTTTATACTAATTCATGGCATTGTATTATTATAGGAACACAAGATGCATTAGTGAAAAACCACGAAACATTCACTGAGCTAACTGTCCTGACAGTGCTCCAATCGGGATTGTTCTCAAAACGTTCGTTAGTGTTTCACTAGTGATTGTTTTTATGCACGCCCCTGGTGCATTACTGAGTGATACTTTTGTGTATTTATCATTCCTCCGCCCTGCGTCTTTAGCTGTTGAGCTAAGCCATACCTACTTCCGGTGATCATGTATTGCTTTGTGGCTGGCATGAGAACATTAGGCAGTTGGTGTAGTGCTGCCACGGGAAGAGGACATCGAGAACAGTGCAGAGAAGCAATGACCCCAACTTAGCAGCTTATCACCCAGTCTCTAGCAGTTCTATGACCCCCACATCTCCCCACCAAATTGGTGATCAGCAACAGTGGACGCAGTGCACAAAGCAGTGGCCCGAGTAGCAGCGCCACCTAGTCTCTTCACAGCCACGACACCATTTTCTCCACTGACCAACATTCTCTTTCTGTGTTTTCTAGGCTTAAGAATCTTACCTAGTTGTCTGATTTGAATGAGTGATTACTCTTTTAAGTTATCTCGTAAGAATTCATGTCATTAATAAATAACAGTTCTTTTCTTTGAGCTTGATTAAATGTAAGAATCATGTTTCATTTCTCCATATTGTGCTTACTTTAGTTTGCTACTCCCATTTGCACAAACTTCTTCTGTTAATCATGACTGGTAGTTCTTTCATATTAATTCATAAATCTGTTTGCACCACCCAGGAGTTAGCATCAGCAAGAATCTGTCTTTATTAGTATTAATTATCGATTGTCAGGGGTAAGGACACTTTCTCAGAGGCCAACAGTATCAACGGTTCAGCATTCTTGAGTGATTAGTCTCTGTTGTGTACTGTTGAGAAAGTTTATGAAATTCTTGTCTTTAGAGAATCAGCGAAGTAAGCCAGCCCTCATGTCAGTGGTGGCTTTCCTTTTTTCTCCCATAAGTAGTAGAGATATATTCAGTATATTTCTTTTCCCACTGTAATAGCTGATGACTTACTGGCTATTTATTCTGTATTTTGCTTTCCCACTTGACATTAAGAATGTCAGCTAGTAAAATACCAACTCTCTGCCCTGTTTGCACCTAATTGTTCAGTGGAATGTCTTAGACATGGGTGGTATGTCACAGCCTAGAAAGTTGTATAGATCTCCTAAGGAAAGAAAAAGTTCCCAATACTGCCAGACTTCATTGCTGAGCATTTGTTCTGCCTGATCCTAAGTATGGTTGAATATTGAAGGATGTACCTGAAGTTTGCAGTCATTGCCTGAAGAAATGCCCACTGAGGGGTATCGTGAGCGGTGTTGAGAGAAATGTTCTGTCATCTCAACCTCATCATTGTACCATTGACATCTAGATGATACTGTCATTCTGATCCTGCAGAGATGGCTTGATGTTTGGTATTCTGTATGAAGATGGGCTAGGGCAATGTCAAAGTCTCAGTGACTGCAGTGGACCCAATCATGGGCTCTTGAATCAACTCAGAACCTCTCCAGGTGTGATGAGACCAACTGGACTCTAAGACTGACTGACCACAAAGTAAGACAGGCAGTCTGGAGCAGTGGCAGATTAAGGGGGGGCTGACTGGGCTGCAACCAGGGGCCCCCCAGTATTTGGAGGGCCCCCAATTCTTACAGTTTGTCAACAGAAAATCTGATACAAAAGGTCACCTAAGAGGAATGCATGATTGAGGGCTTTCCAGGGGGGACCCCTTCCCAATCCCCCATAACAAACCTTCCCTCAGGTATTCCCCCACGGCTACATTAACAATATATTTAGGTTTTCATTATATAAAGTAATAAAAATAACAGTAGCCCTACATACAACTTAATTCCCAATCAGTTGGCTGCTGAATACAATGATTTACAATCTGAATAAAATAATCGATACTCGCTTCGCTCGCCAACTGTTTGATAAAAGGGCCCCCACCTGAAGTTTAGCCAGGGGCCCCATGCACTCTTAATCTGCCCCTGGTCTGGAGAAAGGATCTGAGGTCAGTGGGATCTGTGTCCAAGGTGACTGCTTCTCCTGCGCTGAGGGCAAATTTGGCAGCCATGTCTGCCACCTCATCCACCCTAATGCCAACATGTGATGGGATCCAATACAACTGCACTAACTATGGGTGACCTCAGAGAAGTTAAGGTGGGCTTGTATCTGAAAGATGAGCATGATGAGAGGATGTTTGATAAAGCAGAATGAGCTGAAGAGATGATTGAGTCAGAATACAACACTACCTGACAGGAATCCTGATGAGTGGTGATGAAAAGTATAGCCTGAAGAATTGCAGAGAGCTCAGCTGTTAGGAGAAAATGTACATCACCAATGCACCATGTCTGGCACACTGATAGATCTTCATAAACTGAAGCTGTTCCAGAAGAGTGTGGAGGTGAATGGAAGCCATCAGTATAAATCTTAAAGTAAGCACAATACAGTTCTGAATTATATCCAGGAAGGCTTGATGGGTCCAGCTCCACCCACAATCCTGGGATTTTATGAAGAGAGTGGTCGATCAGTTCAGGGAGAGAGAGAGAGAGGCAAGATTGATGATGTAGTATGCAGATGTGGCATAGGGAGGGAGAATTCTGGGAAATGTAGAAGGCCACATATAATAAAAGACATCCTTTCTAATGGCTGCATGAGATTGTCAAAATCCATCCCCATCATGGTGTGTAACTGCTGGGCAGGATGAGAAAGAGGAAGATGTTGAAACGTAGTTAGCAAGCTTCTGTCATCCAGCTGGCATTTAACTGAGAGGGGCAAAAGGCCTGCCTCTGCATGAAAAGGAGCCACAGGAGAAGTTGGAAATGTACCAAGAGCAGTGCATAGGACTGAATTCTGTATGATGCTGAGATGGTTGAGGTGGCTTGGCAATGCAGACTCATATACTGTACTAATGACCCATAGGAGATCTTACTCATGATGTAGGCCTTGTATATACAGATAGAGAAGTGTGCCCCTACCAGCACCCAGTTTTATACCAGACATGCATTTCACCACATTCAGCCTTTTAAGGCAACTGAAATGTAGTTAGTCCACATGATCTTTCCATGTCAGTCTTGGGTCATCCAAGCATAGATGCAGAAATGTATGCCAAGTCTGCAGGCAAAGGGTTTCACCCTGGATCCATATCACAGGCACCCTAGGCACTCGTTTGAGGATGTGACATGTTATGGCACTTCCCCACGTTGATGGTGAACCACTTGTCTTCATTCCAAATTGCAAAGCGGTTTAGCCTCTCCAATGAAGGCAGAATAGAAGCAAGAGTAACCAGGAATATGTCATCAGCATATATGAGGGCAGTGACCTTGGGTAGTGACAGCACATCATGTAGGAGGACATTGATTAAGAACAGAGTTAATACTGCTCCTTGGGGCACCTCTCATCTAACTGGATATTTCTTGGCAGTGGTGTTACTCAATAACATCAGGCTCCTCAAGGTGATTCATGAACCATTTCACGACACATCCATTTATGCTAAAGGTACATTACTCATGTGCCACAGAATCATAGTCGCTATATATGTCTAGAAAAGCTGCCACCAATGCCTGTTTATCTCTGAAGGCATAGTGGAAATGAATCTCAGGTTGAAGAACAACTGTTTTACTGTGACCTGGCCTGACCGCACACGATCTATCTGTCTATCTATTGCCAGACGCCTCAATCCCGCAAGGGGTGGGCACAAACAAATCGCTTCCATGTCACTCTGTCCCCCGCCATTTCACTACCACGCTCCCAACTCACACCCCCCCTCTCTCATATACCTCTCCACTCCATCCCTCCATCTCATCCTCGGCCTCCCCCTCCCTCTCGACCCCTCCACCTCACTCACATACACTCTCCTCGTCAGTCTTTCACTCTCCATCCTCTCCACATGCCCAAACCACCTTAACGTGTTTCTCCTAACGCTTCCCATCATGTCCACAACCACACCACAATGCTCTTTCACTTCTTCATTTGTTAGTCTGTCACTCCATGTGACTCCACATGCTCCTCTCAAATAACTCATTTCCACTGCTCTGACTCTTGACTTCTGTCATTCCAACAGGGTCCAAGCTTCACTTCCATATGTTAGAGTTGGTATCACAATACTGTCATGTTCAACTTTTTCACTTCCATGCTAACCTCCCTGTTTCTTATCACTGCTTTCAGTGAAGCAGCAACCTTCCTTCACTGCTGCACCCTTTCGAGCACTTCACCCTTCAGACTTCCATCCTTACTCATCACACTGCCCAAGTACTTAAATTCACTCACATTCTCCATATCCTTCCCATCCAATCTCACTGTACATTCACTGGCTTCACTTCTCTCGAAGACCATCACTTTACTCTTCCCTACATTAAACCTTTCGATTCCGTTTCTTACACACTCTCCCAAACTCATCTACCAAGCGTTGTAGCTCCCCTTCGTCTTCGCTCAACAACACAGTATCATCTGCAAACAACAGTACAGGGAGTTTCCAAACACTGCCCACTCTCACTAGGGCCGCTCCAACATCCACTGCCCGACCTTGTATCTCTTTTATAACCCCATCCATATACAGATTGAACAACCTTGGAGACATGACACATCCTTGTTTCAATCCAACCTTCAAATGGAAAGATTCACTCAGTTTGCCATCCACACACACTGCAGCCTTAGCACCCTCATACATACTCGTCACTGCCTTCAACAACTTCCCATCCACTCCATATATTCTTAATACCTTCCACAATCCTTGTCTATCCACCCTGTCATATGCTTTCTCCAGACCCTTGAAGGCTGCATACAATTTCTTGTCCTTCTCTAGAAACTTTTCCACTAAGGATCTAAGAATGAATATCTGGTCTACACAACCTCTTCCCTTCCTAAAACCTCCTTGTTCTTCTCCAACTAATTCCTCTGTAATTTCCCTAACTCTGTCAATAAGTATCCTACCATATACTTTTCCTATTACACTGAGAAGGCAAATGCCCCTATGATTACCACACACTACACACGATGTGTCTTGGAAATTGTGATTATATTCATCCCTCCATATAAGTCTAATGACAGTCATCATTCCTAGCTGTTACAATTTAAGGTAAGTTTTGGTGATCCCTGCAGGTTCCAACAGACGTTAGAACAGGGTTACCGTTTGTCTATATTTTCCTGGACTTGTCCTTCTTTTTTGCTCTTTTATTCATCTGGGAGGAATTTCTAGTATTTAAAATTGTATGAATTTTTACTTGTTTTACATTTCACTAGACTTTTCTGTGTGAAATTGATAATGCTGTAGTATAGAATAGAAATAACATATTTAATCTTGAGAGAAGATTTGCGATTTGGATGCTAGTTCCATCCTGGACTGTTATAACTTTCAGTATGGTATACTTTTCGTCATGAACCAGTGGTGGGTTCCCTGTGGCTCCACTTTAGAAAAATTTGAAGAGTTTAGTCAGGGACTGATTCTACAACACATTCATATATTAACAGAGACACCCTGTAACGCACAGCACATAGCACATTAATACAGTTGAAATACATTAGTGTTTACTGCTTCATTCCCCCTTCCTCCCACTTCTTTGTGGAGTGCCCTTTATTTAGATGTTCGGATATGTTAACCCCAAAATAGAATGTGGATATGTGCATGCACACATCCATGTATACCATGTATATAACAAATCCAATCCTAACCAGGCATAACCTAAGGTAACCAAAACAGTTCTAGCCTCACCTAACTTGAGTAATAGTATTGCTTTTACTGTCCACAGGTAATACGTTTTCTGTCCCAAAGCAACGAGGAGGAGGAGGAGGAAAATGGAGCCTGGAATTGGCTGGTTTCGTTATGGGTTCATCACGACATGGCAATATCAAGCTGCGGTCTAAGATTAGCCGCGGCAGTGGCAGAGAAGGAAAATGGCACCATATCCTTGCGACACAGCTTAGAGCACGTGCCTGGTGGAATCTGGGGTGTGGCACTGAGGTGGGTTGTTTATTGTTACCTACTGTATATAATTATGTAATGCATGGGTGTATTGTATTTCAGTTTGTGTATTTGCCTATTTGTGTTCTACAGGATTTGAGCTAAGCTTATGTTGTCCTGCCTCCAATGATATAATTATCCAACTTTGCTTTGAAAGCATGGATATTCTTAGCACAAACCATATTTTCATCCAAATTTTGCCATTTGGTTATACTTCTATTTGGAAAGCTGTATTTTCCTACATCGCCTGAGGAAGTTGGTATCTTTATTTAAAAGTGACCTCTCATTCTCCCCTCATCCCTTATGATATATTTTTGTCTATCAATGTTCTAAAAATCATGCATACATTTATATATCACTGTCATATCTCCTTTTTCTCTTCTTTCCTGTAATGTAGTCAGTTTCAGCTTTCCAGTCTCTCCATGCTGCAAATCCCTTAATCTTGGTATCATTTTTGTAGCCACTTTTTGGACCTCTAATGTATATGTTTCTTTAAGAGGGAAAACTACACCATGGCAGCATATTCCAGCCTTGGTCATACCATTGTCATTATTAGTTTACCTATCATTTCCTTGCTCGTATAATGAAACGTTATTATTATGTTCATCAGTAGAGTATATGGTCCACTATAATAGTTATTTATGCATCTATGATAATCCCTGCTGTATTATTACACCCAAGTCTTTCTCCTGAGTAGCTTTGTTGATGTGTTTCCCATTTTATAATCTAAATTTGGCCTTCTCTTACTTTTGCCCGTCTCAGTTACATTACATTTGCAAGTGACAAGTGTTAAAATCAGTGTTCCATGACTGGTGCCATTTATATAGCTGCTCTAAATTTCCCTGCAACTCTCTTCAGCTATTTTAATACAGTTTTCTTCATGGTTTTCGGATCATGAACACATATTCATATATGATCGAACTTCATTGGGCATATCATTTACATATACAGTAATCTCCGTAATCTCCCTACTATCCGGACGTCCGCTATCCGGATGCATCACTATTCGGACATCGTAGGCTGTCCGACCCCCAAAATGCCCCAAAATTCAAGAAAATCCGGAAAAAATCAGATTTTTTTTGGGCCGCGTCAGTTTGATTTTCCCACGTGCGCCGAACACCTGTGTTTTCGCGCCTCCCGCCTCTCTCATGGTCTCATTTCCTGCTCAGCTCCCGGCTCGTCAACACGCTCTCAACATGGCTGCTGAAGTGCTTGGTTTTTGGTGATTCCCTATCTCCTGCAGGGCTTGATGCTGCTCTGCACCTTCTTTATCGTGTGTGTGATGATGGCCCCGCCACTTGAGAAGAGGAAGAAAGTGGTTTGATGGCCCCGCCACTTGAGAAGAGGAAGAAAGTGGTTTGACACTGGAGAAGAAGTGGGAGGTATTGGAGAAGTTGGACGCCGGGTGGCCGACATCACGGCTCCTCTGTGAATTCAACCTCCCTTGCTTCACTTTGTTTGATATCAAGAGGTCCTGAGACAAACTACAGTAGTACACGGCTGATTTCGCTTCGAAAACCAGACAAAACATGGAGAGGAAGATGATGTTTACTCCTAAGTATGCAGACATTGACCGTTCCACGCTCATCTGGTATCGACAACAACGTGCTGCTGGTGTGTTGGTACGTGGAACGGAGCTGAAAGCTGCTGCCGAGAAGTTCGCAAGGCTACAGGACACCCCAGACTTCAAGGACTTATCACAAGACCACATGGGAATTTACTGTTATGTACAGTGCAGTGAAGTGATGTGATGCAAGGTATGTGAAAGGAAACGTTGTGGAAAGTGCTGGTGAGTGTAAAGTGCAGTGGAAGTGCTAAAGTGTGTCAGGTGCAAGGTCTTACTGTCAGAGTCTGAGATGACCGAGCGGGTTAGACATCAGGACGGCAGCATCATTCTCGTAAGTACCCTAACTTCATCAAAATTCCTTGTTTTGTTCCTCCGATATCATTAATCTCATGCATAGACTGTGTGAAAGATGATTTCCATAATGATTTTCAAGTCTAACCTGTTTTCAAAATGCTGGAAAGTGGTAAAAAAATTCCCATAAATGTTAATCATAATTTCCTGCTTTCAATTTAATTTTTTCATGCATGGTTTTGAAGTGCACCAGCTATGAAAAAGGTGAATGCCATTCATTTGTGTGAAAGATGATTTCCATAATGATTTTCAAGTCTAACCTGTTTTCAGCATGCTGTAAAGTGGTAAAAAATTCCCATAAATGTTAATCATAATTTCCTGGTTTTAATTTAATTTTTTCATGCATGCTTTTGAAGTGCATCAGCTATGAAAAAGGTGAATGCCATTCATTTGTGTGAAAGATGATTTCCATAATGATTTTCAAGTCTAACCTGTTTTCAGCATGCTGTAAAGTGGTAAAAAATTCCCATAAATGTTAATCATAATTTCCTGGTTTTAATTTAATTTTTTCATGCATGCTTTTGAAGTGCACCAGCTATGAAAAAGGTGAATGCCATTGATTTGTGTGAAAGATGATTTCCATAATGATTTTCAAGTCTAACCTGTTTTCAGCATGCTGTAAAGTGGTAAAAAATTCCCATAAATGTTAATCATAATTTCCTACTTTTAATTTTATTTTTTCATGCATGGTTACCACTAGTATTGAAGTGCACCAGCTGTGAAAAAGATGAATGCCATTGATTTTCATGTCCAGTACCTAAACAAAGCTGCCAACTCAGCGAACAGCTGTGCCTAACTTACCTCAAATTCATTCTTTTTGGGTTAAATTTAAATGAATTCATGCTTTGTGTTCATTATTTTAGTGCACTAGCTGTGAAAAAGGTGAATGCCAGTGAATTTCATGTCGAGTCCTAACCTAACCTAACATAACATAACCTAACATAACCATTTTTCAGGTAACAATTTACATCATTTACTGTATTTGATGCTTTGTATCCAATAATTTAGTGCATAAAATGTGAGAAAAGATGATTTCCATGTCCGATACTTACACCATGGTGGCAAGTTCTGAGCACCTTTGCCTTACTCACCTCTAAATCATCATTTTTTGGTTAAAATTCAATTAATTCATGCTTTGTGTGCATTATTTATGTGAAAGGGGACCTAAATAAGTGCTATGCATGTCCGGTAGGGAAGTAGGGAGGTAATTTTCTGATTTAGGTTAGGTTAGGTTAGGGTCAGGAATGACCGGTGCTGGAGCTTCAGGGCCAATATCCAGACAAGACCACTGTCCGGACATGCCTTTGGCTCTATTACGTCAGATAGTGGAGGGATTACTGTATCAGGAAAATCATGGAGCAGGCCTGAAAGTCTACAGTGTATCTTACCAGCCACTGGTGAGTACTTAAAAAATTTTACCAGCCAAGAAAAATTTTTACCAGCCAAGAAAAATTTTTACTAGCCAGATGAAAATTAACAAATAATTTGTTAGCTTGCAAGTTATTTATTATAGCCCAGGATGAAAATAAATAATAGATATGCTTGTATATAAACATAAAAATGAAATTTGTATACCATATATAAATTCCATATTTATTTATTGCTTAAAATAACGAACCTCATCTTTCATTGTCTGCGCAGTCGTGTGGACCAGTTCCGCAGCTTTCACATGGTTGGCATAAGTGGCTGTGATGGGCACACCATTATTATTTTCTCGTAGTTCAATAATGGGTAAAAATTTAGTGAATGGAAGTTCTTCCTTTGCCAGCATGTATGCAATGGTAATTTTCATCTTCAAATCTTCAGAATCCTTATCTTCTTCCTTCTTTTGCTGACGTTGGAATGTCTTGTCTATGTTTTCTTGACTTTGGCGATTTAATTCAGCATCACACAGTTCAGTGTGCTTCCTGCTCTTGCCATGGTAAACTAAGTTTTGTTTTTTAAGATTCTGAGATCCAGTTACGAAATCCATTTTGCCGGCTGTAGTTGGATTTTTCATGCCAATGGAACAGTTCATTTTGTTTTTGTTTTCATCATGCATATGCCACGTAAGTTCTTTCTTCCATTTTGGAAGAAATGTTCTCTGTGATGCTTTTTTTGGGGAGGCGACGAGATTGACATTGATGGCTATGGTTTCATATGGTTCATATTGGAAGCAAGTGACGCTACTCCTTCTCGTCAGCTGACTACGGCAACGTTGATCATGTCATCAGCGAGTGAGAGACAGCATCTAGTGACTGTTATGATGCCAAGCGGTTTTTAATAGAGTTGCCAGATTATTAATAATTTTTTTTATATATTTTCATCATGATGTTTCGTAATATGAAGTAGTGGTTAAAGAAATAAATTTTATTAAGATTTTATACTGTATATAAAACTTCAACTTGCCACTGGCGAGTGAGAAATAATTTTTACCCGCCATGTAATTTATTCACTCGCCATGGCGAGTAAAATACTCGCAACTTTCAGACCTGATCAGTCACATCTACTGCCGTAAACAACTTCATTCACGGCAATAATCATAGCAACGTCAATCCCTACATCTGCATTCCCATCCAAATCACCATCTGCATCAACATTTGCGTCAATATCAGCATCCACATCAACAACCTTAACATCATCTACAGTACAGGAAGACTGACATCCACATCACCATCATCATCATCATCATCATCATCCACGTACCTGTAGAAATAACCAACACCCACATCAACAAACCATCACAATCCACACCATCATCAACAACCTCACCCAAAACATCTTTATCGACATCAACATCTTCATCTACTCCCACATCAACACCCAACCACACTAACTACATCCACACCCACACTCACATTACCAACCATCCACAACAACCATCAATATCAACACCTATACCCATATCACAATATTGACTCACCAATACACATACCCATATAAACACTCACACCCATCCACATCCAAAGCCACACCCACACCCACCCTCACACTCACATTATCAGTTAGCCATATTATCAAACCCATACCCAACTCCTGTATATATTCCCCTCCACACCCACATCAACACCCATCCACATCCACACCCACAACCACACCAACATAAACAGCTACACTCATTCNCATCACCAGCCATCCCCATCACCAAACTCATAAAAACACTTGTATATCCCCACTCACACCCACACCACTACTCATCCACATCCACATCCATGCCGCCAGCCTTCCACATCAGCCATCAGCTCTTCAAACAACCACTTCCACCCCGGCAGACAC
>JAGKTI010033807.1:0-11590 GCA_018397915.1 Birgus latro | reverse complement strand
GGATAATGCGTCATTGGTTCCTACAGTCTTGACATACCGACCTCAACTTTATCAGCCAAACCATGATAATTATGCTCTGTCTATCATATTTTAGTTATATATCCGTGATCTACAGATTATTTCCCGCACACCAGTGGCAGAGTGAGACAACAATAGGGCTTATCATATTTTCAGTAACAATGTTCGCGTCGACCAGCATAATCTAGTGTTTATCTCTTCTCATTTTTCATAAATCAGTGTGGATTTTTTTTTTTTTATGCAAGGAAGAAGGAACCAAAGGCCACAGGCCTGCATACTGTTCCTTCCAAGAAAAAGCAAAAACAATACAAAAGAGAGCCAAATTCAAGATCTGTTCAATTCGAGATGCCTGGACACACTGCGTTTGAAAGACTGGAGATCATAGGAAGTAGGAAATACAGACAGAGGAAGACAGTTCCAGAGTTGACCAGTTGCATAAATGAAGGACTGGGAGTGACGGTTAACTCTTGCATTAGAGAGTTGGACAGAAAAGGGATGAGAGTTTGTTGCTAGACGGGTACTACGTGCCCGTCGTAGAGGTGGAGGGATGCAAGCAGACAGTTCAGAAGAACAGTGACCATTGAAGTAGCGATAGAAGAGAGATAAAGATGCAACAGAGCGGCGAAGAGACAAAGGTTGAAGGGAATCAGTAAGAGGTGGAGAGTTAATGAGACGAAAAGCCTTTGACTCCACCCTATTGAGAAGAGCTGCATGTGGGGAGCCTCCCCACACATGAGAGTTGTACTCCATACACGGGCAAATAAAACCCGTGTACAAGGTCAACAACTGTGCAGGGGTAAAGAAAGTTCGGAATCGGCTTAGCACACCTAATCTCTTGGAAGAAGATTTCACAAGAGATGTAATATGTTCTTTCCAAGACAAATCCCGAGAGAATGAAACCCCAAGCATGTTCAAGGATGATGCAGGACATAACTGTTCATTATTAAACATTAGTGGGTAATCTTGAGGAAGATTTTGTCGGGTTGATAAGTGTCAGAACTGAGTTTTTGATGCATTAAAAACAACAAGATTATTTTTACCCCAATCAGAGATACGAGCCAAGTCAGACATTAGGTGTGCCATAGCCTCATCCCTTTTTTGTTGCAGTAACTGCCGAGATGGACGTTGCAGGAATCGAATGGAAAGGTGAAGGGTGGAATCATCAGCATATGAGTGGATAGGGTTAGATGTACAGCTTAGAAGGTCATTGATGAATAAAAGGAAGAGAGTAGGTGATAGGACAGAGCCCTGAGGAACACCACTGTTGATAGGTCTAGGAGAGGAACGATGGCCGTCTACAACAGCGGCTATAGAACGACCAGAAAGGAAGCTAGAGATGAAGGCACAGATAGAAGGATAGAAACCGCAGGAGGGCAGTTTGGAAATTAAAGATTTATGCCAGACTCGATCGAAAGCCTTTGAGATGTCAAGTGCAATGACAAAGCTTTCGCCAAAGTCCCGAAAGGAGGATGACCAAGAGTCTGAAAGGTAGGTGAGAAGATCGCCAGTGGAGCGTCCCTGACGGAACCCATACTGACGATCAGAAAGAAGGTTGTGACAGGAAAGATGCTTTAAAATTTTTCTGTTAAGAATTGACTCGAAAACTTTTGAGACACAGGATGTTAAAGCAGTTGGACGATAGTTAGAGGGTTGGAAATGGTCACCCTTCTTTGGGACTGGCTGAATGAGAGCAAACTTCCAGCAAGAAGGAAAGGTACAAGTTGAGAGACAAAGGCGAAAGAGTTTACCTAGGCAGGGTGTAAGCACAGAAGCACAGTTTTTGAGGACAACAGGAGGGACTCCATCAGGACCATATGCCTTTTTAGTATTGAGGCCAGTGATGGCAGAAAACACATCAGCTGAAGAAATTTTAATGTCAGTCGAGAGGATGTCAGAGGGGGGAAATGATGGAGGAATAGCACCGGAATCGTCTAAGGTGGAATTGGAGGAGAAAGTCTGAACAAAGAGATGTTTTATCAGTAGAAGAAATAGCTACAGAGCCATCAGAGTAGAAAAGAGGAGGGAAAGATGATGAGGTAAAGTTGTTAGAAAGGTTTTTGGCAAGGTGCCAGAAGGAGCGAGAAGAATTCGAGTTGGAGAGTTGGGAACATTTAGCGCGGATGAAATTGTTTTTAGCAGAGCGAAGAACAGACTTAGCACGATTCCGGGCAGAAATATATAAAAGGTGTGATTCAGGGGTGAGTTGGCTCCGGTACCTCTTATAGGCCCTCTCCTTGTTGCGGACAGCATCAGAACAAGCGTGATTAAACCAAGGCTTTCTTGCATTAGTCAGAGGATATGAGAAAGGAATGTATGCTTCCATGCCCGAGAGAATAACCTCTGTAACGCGCAAGGCACACTCAGATGGCTCCCGGCCAAGGATGCAATAATCATTCCATGGAAAATCAAAGAAGTACTGCCTGAGGGCCTCCCCAGTCTGCAGCTCCAAAGTGCCACAGGCGGCGTTTCTTTGGAGGGTCCACAGGCCGTACTGGAGCGATTGGACATGTGAAGGTAATAAGATTATGATCGGAGGAGCCCAACGGAGAGAAAAGATGAACAGTGTAAGCAGAAGGATTAGTTGTTAGGAAAAGGTCAAGTATGTTGGAACTCTCTCCAAGGCGGTCAGGGATACGGGTAGGGTGCTGTACAAGCTGCTCTATGTCATTAAGGATAGAAAAGATGTAGGCTTGTTCACCAGGTGGATCAGTGAAAGGAGAGGAGAGCCAAAGGTGGTGGTGAACATTGAAATCTCCTAGAATGGAGATTTCAGAGAAAGGAGAAATGGATAGAATGTGTTCCATCGTAGAAGTAAGATAGTCAAAGAATTTTTGATAGTCAGTAGAATTAGGAGATAAGAAAAATGCACAGATATATTTAGTCAGAGAATGACAGGAAAACCGAAGCCAGAGAGTAGAGAATTCAGAAGAATCAAGTTCAGGAACACGAGAGCAAGATAGATCGTTGCGTACATATACGCAACAGCCACCTTTGGCTTTGAAACGAGAATAGAGAAAGTAGGAGGATACAGAAAAGGGTTTGCTGTCAGTTGCCTCAGACAGCTGAGTCTCAGTGAGAAAGAGAAGGTGAGATTTAGAGGAGAAGAGGTGGTGCTCGACATCATGAAAGTTAGAGGAAAGGCCGCGAATGTTACAGAAATGAAGAAGGAGTGAGTCAGACAGTGGTTCCAGGCAGCTCTTTGAGTCGTCACCGGGAGAGGGGCGGATGGTGGGGGCATTTATGGTCCTCCCCCCCCTGGGGACTCCGAGGCATGTTTTTTGTGCGCCATTTTCGAGATAATTTTGAAAAGGAAGTGTAGTGTGTAGCGTGTATGTAGTTTGGTGTTGACAGTTAAAGAAACTTGTATTGGAGAGCATGCTGGTCTGCTCTCTGTGTAACTGAGACACTGAAAAAGTTCAGCAAAGGGGGATGGTCAGGAACAAGTCCTGAGGGCTAATGAAACGGGAGCTCCAGCTCTCCCTGTCATCAGCTTTCCATCCTCCTTGGGAGTACTGCCCTGCTCGACTGGTGCTACAGTCTCCTCACCAAAATGTGGCACATACATGGCAAAGTATGATTCTACCCTCATTATATACCCTCTGCTTCTGCCTTCCATATCAAACACTACCAATGATGGCTAAAAGTCAATGAACTATAATATCGCTAAATAAAAAATTCAATTTTTAAAAGTCTGCACCGCTAATTACGGCCGTGGAGAACTGGATTTGAATTACGGCAAAAATAACCACATTCATTAGAGTAATTGGTGAATATTTTAAATACAGAAAAAGAAAAAGGTCTTTGTGCCTGCATGGTGCAAGAAAACACATTCTGTATATTGTCAGGAGGATGGCAAGTTGTGATTCCAATTCACAGAGCATATGGTAATCAGCTCTTGGGCATCTTCCTCTACAAATCTGTACAGATATGAATCGAATGGATTAACAATGAGGGATTTGAAAATGCGTAAGAAGCTTGAACAGTCAAATAAAACAAATTGTTCCTATAATGCTGATATTTCCATAAAAAGAGATGCAATGGTTTAATGGCATGCCACTGGCTTATCATAGATGCCATATCTCTGTTGCTGGGCCACTTTTGTTTGTCCAGCATTACACATTCACAACAGACCGATGGCAAAGATCATACTTTTTGTACTTAATGTTTCTACTTCCTACACGCACAACAGGCATATAGTATTAGTGAAACGTATCAGTTTTCAAGGTTTAGGTAACTCCCACCCTCTAGCTCATTCTGTATCCTCAGTGCACTGCAGACTAGATGCCATGCCTCTCAGTAGGTAGGCTATTCTTCAGTGTGCAACCGATAGGCCAAGACCAGAGAAACATTATTACTGATTTACTGTTTCAAGGCCCAATCCCTCAGCTTCCCCTTACCATCAAATATTATGTTTATGGAGGACACACTTAATATATCTGAGTAATCTTTTGCTTCCCCAGTGCTTCTTCAGAACCCAGTTTATTTGACTCCATATCCACTCAGTTGAGTAACCTTAACCTTACCCTTAGCACCAAAATTACTATTTTGGGTGATTTTAATGTACACAATGTAGAATGGTTATCACATTTTGCCAGGACTGACGATATTGGCCTTGTGCGAGCTGTTTGCAGAATCGTTTAAACTCATGTAGTTGGTAAAGCAACCAACCAGAATTTCGCATAATCCTGACATCAACGCCCATATATTGGATCTATTTCTGACAAATAATCCAGATCAGTATATGACTGAAGTACTGTCACCACTTGGATACATTGACCACAATCACATCAAAGCGTCATTAGTTGGCTCCCCAACCCTCCCTGTTCTGAACCTCTCGGGGTCACCCGATGGCACTTTGACAGGGCAGACTGGGATGGATTTAGAAATTATCTTGCTGATATTTCATTGCAGTCTTCTTCTCTAGTGATGTTAATTCTACCCAGTCCCACGATGATGACTTAATACTAGCTGGTACTGATTTATTTATACAAAGTCAGCATTTCACTAAAAGATCGAACTCTCCAAAATGTTTTGATAGCAATTGTGCCAGAGCAACGGCCCAAAAGTCATAAGCATATAACTCTTACTTAAAATAAAAAACATCTGAATCACCGTGTCAATTTAAAATTGCTAGAAACCATGCAAAAGCTGTAATAAATCTTGCTAAATCAAGCAATCTTCAAAACCAAGCATTAACCTGCGCTAATCTGTGAGCTTGTTTTCTTATAAATGTAGTGAGATGATCTTACTGTCGAAGCAATAAAGGGCAGTGAGTCGGCAAAGGTATATCCGCATTGCCTACTCTTCCTTGACATCCCATATTGCCTCTTTCATTGAGAAACGGCCCCAAGTCTTTTATCATCTTCTGACCTTTATTGTGTCCCTTAGCTAAAAGTGCCTTTACATCCCTAAATTCTTCATTTTGATTTTTTTTTTTAACCAATAAAGAATATGATCTAATTTCATGACTAGTTTCTTTGTCAGAAATATCAATGCAATATTGTAGTGGGCAAGAACTTTCCAAAAGCAGAGACTCTCAAAAGGGCAGTCAGTGATCAGTCAGGTACTGGTAAAACAATGGTGTCAAACTCAGTCCTTTTCGAGGGCCACACTTCAGTTGTGTTGATCGTCTGAGGGCCAAATCTACTTAAACTATAATATATACTAAAGCAAAGCTGCAACCTATTCAAACGTTCGGAGAAGTTCGGTACGTGCTTCTGCTTCAGGTTACTGATAATATTTAAATAAAAGATCCTTGACATATTTGTTCACCAATAAATTATTCAAATGACATTTTCACCAGTTAAAATATCAATATATCCTAACAGTGCGTAATATCTGTTCACTTGATCACATGACAGTTTTTTTGGGATTATCCATATGATATTTCTCATTTTTTCTTAAGACATCACGAGCCACTCTTTTCCTCTTCAAGGGCCACATATGACCCACGGGCCATCAGTTTGACACCTCTGTGGTAAAGGATCCACATGTACTTCGTCACCCCTAGTTAGTTTCCGATATATAATCTCTTAGAATATTCGGCACCGCTTCATGGTTAGCATTTTCTATCACTAACACAGGTACTAATTTGTAAGCAGCTCCTATTAACTGACCTAACAAATATGTTAATTTATGTATGTATATTTGAATTTTTCCTTTAAAAAGTAAACGTTCGTCTTTCCATTAAATTCAGGGAAGGTTAGAACAGCGAGTGAGTTTTGGTGTTGACACCTTTCCTGTATACTCAGTTACAGTAACAGTTATACTGACATCAGAACTCAAATAATTTCATGTTTTTTCTTCCCTGTCTCAGAATCTTCCTTTCCCTGAAATATCAAATAAACATATTTTTCTAGTTTTGTATATGTGGTTTCGTATCCATCCCATCTCTTTAAAAACTCAGCCTGACCCTTCAGTAATGTTAGGGTGGGAAGCGTGTTTCTGAGCTTTTACCATTCTTCTAACCTTCTGATTACTCATCCTTTTTTTGCGCTGATCAGTCTGAGGTAAATGAACAGAGCAAAGAAAATTCAATATTTAAATTCATTAGTCTAAAATAAACATTTACAACAATGAACACTCTGAAATTTGCAT
Source organism: Birgus latro (assembly GCA_018397915.1). Classification (NCBI taxonomy): domain Eukaryota; kingdom Metazoa; phylum Arthropoda; class Malacostraca; order Decapoda; family Coenobitidae; genus Birgus; species Birgus latro. Next base: position 4,975 of record JAGKTI010033807.1, on the reverse strand, counting down.
CAAATAACCCCAAAAGAAATAATCGTAATAACAACAACAACAACAATAATAGTAATAGTAATAATAACTAGAACACTGCAAAGTTGTCTAAGGACAATTTTGATAAAGAAAAACTTTCCACAGCCATTACCGACTTGTAGCCTAGCTATAAAGGAACTTTGAGCTATGCCACCTTAGCTCATCGCAGTCTATAAGTCCACCAAGTTTGGTTGCTCTAGCTTCAATCCTTCATTGAAAATTTGGCGACATCCGGAGCATCCGGAAAAGTCCCAATTTTCAACCCCAGATGGGGTCAAGATCACTAGCTTGTTCATGTCGCCTTATGTCATCACAGTCCCGGTTTTTCATATAGCATAGTTGACTCCCTTTTCTGGGTACCGGATAATATAGAGAAATCCGGTGAATGGAGTGCCACCATATTTGGCCAAAAGAACCTCTACAACTGTCTGACTAAGCTGATCTTGATTGAAGGCTCTACGCCAAATAGCCTTTGAAATATTGCACTTTTAAAATGTCATAATAGTAGTAATAATAACAATAATAATAATAATAATAAATATTATTATTAGTAGTAGTAGCAGAGATAATAATAATAATAAGACGAAGAAGAAAAACAAGAAAACTTCCCGCAGGCATTGGGTGAATAGAAGGACGAAACAGAAGGACAGATCCCTGAGGAACACCACTACTGATTGCTCTAGGACAAGAAACTTTGCCGTCTACAACAGCAGCTATAGAATGACCAGAAAGGACGCCAGAGATGAAGGCACAGATAGGACAGAAACCATAAGGGCGCCAGACTCCACTTGAGATGTCGAGTGGAGTGGTAACGCTTTTGCCGAAGTCCCAAATGGAAGATGACCAGGTGTACGAAAAGAAGTTGAAATCATCACCGCTATAGTGTCCCATGTGGAATCCAGACCAACAATTGGAAAGAAGTTTGTGATAGGAAAGGTAGGCTTTTTTTTTTTTTTTTTTTTTTAAGGATCAGATTTGGAAACTACAGAGACATTGGATGTTAAAGGAATTTGGCGATAGTTAACTGGCTGCATATGGTCACCCTTCTTTGGGACAGGCTGAATGAGAACAAACTTCCAGCAAGGAGGAAAGGTACAGGTTGACAGACAATGTAGAAAGATTATGCCTAGGCAAGGCTTAAGCACAGAAGCACAGTTCCTGCGGATAAATGGGGGTCCCCGCCAGGCCCATGTGCCTTGTTGCTATTGAGGCCAAATCGTTTGAAGAAACTTTAATGTCAGCCATGAGGAAATCACAGTGGGTATGTGATAGAGGATCAGCACCGGAATTTGGGGTGAAAGTCTGAGTGAAGAGTTCTGCTTTATCAGAAGAAGAAACAGCTGCAGAGCCATCAGAGCAGAAAAGAGGAGGGATGGATGATGAAGTAAAGTTGTTAGAATGGTTTTTGGCAAGGCACCAGAAGGAGTGGGAAGAATTTGTGTAGGAGGGTTCAGAGCATTTAGTATGAATGAAATTATATTTAGCAGTGATGAGCAGACTTGCAAGATTCCAGACAGAGACACAAAAGATATGAGATTTAGGGGTGGGTTGCCTCTAGTACATTTTGTAGGCCTTCTTGGTTGTGGACATCATTAGGGCAACAGTGATTAGATTTTTTTTTCATTCGTCATTGGATAAGAGAAAGGAATGTATGCTTCCTTTCCTGAGAGAATAACCTCCATAATGTGCAAAGCACACTCAGATGGTTCCCGGCCATGGAAACAATAATCATTCCAGGGAAAATCAGAGATGTACTGCCTGAGGGCCACCCAATCAGCAGCTCCAAAGTGCCACAGCCGCCACTTCTTGGTAGGATCCACAGCCTTTGCTAGAGCGACAGGACATGTTAAGGTGATAAGGTTGTGATCAGAGGAGCTGAACGGAGATAAAAGATTAACAGCGTCAGCAGAAGGATAGTAATAAGGAAAAGGAAAAGCTGTCAGAGATATGGGTATGGTGCTGTACAAGCTGCTGTAGGTCATTGAGGGTTGAAAAGATGTAAACTTATTCACCAGGTGGATCAGTGAAGGGAGCGAAGAGTCAGAGATGGTGGTGAACATGGGAACCATCTAGAATGGAAATTTCAGATAATTCAGAAATTGATAGGATGTGTTCCACCTAATAAGACAGTCGAAGAATATTCTAAAGTCAGTAGCATTAAGAGATAAGTAAACAGGACATATATATTTAGTCAGAGAATGACTGGATAACTGACACAAAACATTAGAGAATCAAGGTTCAAGTTCAGGAACAGGATAACAAGACATGTTGTTGTGTACATATACATAACAGCCACCTTTGTTTTCAAGTGACTAAAGAGAAAACAGGAGGATACAGAGAAGAGTTTTCTATCAGTTGCCTCAGACAGCTGAGTCTCGGTAATGAACAGAGGGTAAGATTTAGAGGAAGTGAGGTGATTTTCAGCCGAGAGAAAATTAGAGGAAAGGCCACAAATGTTGCGGAAATGAACAAGAAATCGGTCAGACAGTGGTTCCATGCATCTCTCTTGGCCGGCACCGAGAGAGCGGAAGATGGTGGGGGCTTTTATAGTCTCTTCCCCCTCTCCTCCTCCCTGCATACTCAGAGGCTCGGTGTTGAGATTCCATTTTTTTTTTTTTTTACTTTATGAAATGTGGCCTGTAGTATGTATGTAGTTTGATGCTGACATTTAAAGGAGCTTGTATAATAGAGTATGCTAGTTTACTCTCTGTACTGCTGGAACACTGGAATATTACATTAACCGTGAATAGGAGGGTGGAGTAAAAATAGGGTCAAAAATCAAATCACGGATTTATTGGATGTAATACCTACAAAAAGTTGCCAGTGCTGTTACCCATTAGTGATATAAAATTTTACTGAAATAGGACTCATTTTTCTGCCCTCTACCATCTGTTTTTTACCAACCTGTAACACAAATGACACAAATCCTTGACACTTATTGTATTATACAGTATAATATACTGTTATACATTATAATATGCAGTGTATAAATGTACATGACCCAATATGTGCAGCTTAAGTAAGCAAGCACAATACTTACAAAAATCTAAAAAGTTACTGTGTTGTGCAATATTCACTTGTTAAATGTTGGCATGATAGCTCGAGCATGTATTCTTGCTCAAATAAAGCCATCCCTTGCTTCTTGTCAAACAACAGCTATTGATGCCTCTGTGACTGCCTTTACGCATCTTTCCACCGCTTGTGTATGACATGGAAAACGTGGAATATTAGTGGCAAGAGTTGTTTCGTTACGAACCACACTTTCCAGGTCGGCATCGGAGATTGATTTTGTGATTGGAGGTTCAGTCAGCACACACTTCTGCCAATCAGCCATATCAACGAATTCCTGGGCATTGAGGCTGAGAGATGGTGCTTGAAAAATTCTTATACCACATTGATGTGTCTTCTAGGCTCAAGCTCGCATGATCTCTCGAATGCCCAGCTCCCTGATATGTTGTCACTTATCAGTTACCATGGTCAGCAAAATGTTCTCAGTGTGTCCAAAGTAGCCATTTCGCTGAATCACTGGATCAACTACAGCTTTCAGATCTTGCGACAGGTAGCATGACCTCTTGCTCTGCATCCGCAGGTGCTTAGAGCCGTTCTTGAATGAAGTTTGGACTTGATCGTGAACCAGACTGGAGTTTAAACTTTAAGAATGAATTCACCAATTGTTTTCGGATTATTGCTAGGCCTTTCTGCCACAACAAACAAAAGCAGAACTCGATTGGTCAGTGTGACCCAACGGGACATAACGAGTTTTCCTGGCTGACTATGTGACAGAGACAGAGCAATTGCCAGTGATTACTGCTCTAAATACTGCTGTACCGAACTCAGATCTTCAGCATTGACATCTGGAAATTCATATGTTATTGGCTCAAAAATAACAACAGACATTTCCTCACAATTTCCCAATAAAGAACCAATTGGCCCTGAGAAACTTCTTGGTCCTGTCGTGCAACCATCCAGGTGTTCGAACAAGTGACGTAGAATGTTTTCCAATAACTGACCAACTCCGCCTTCTTAACGACACTGAATTGGATAGGAGTTTTTTGTTAGCATGTAATTGGTATCTCATGCCTTCTGTATGTGTAATAGGCTGGAGATTATACCTAAGAGAGTACACTGTCTTGTTAAGTTTAAGAGGGTGGGGTAAACTGTTATATAAGCTTTAGGAACTAGCGAAAGAGAAATTCTTCACACATTTTATTACCAGACACATTACTGCAGATACACTCCTTCATTTGGATTACAAAATACACTGTTCGTGCACCATTTCTACTTTTGGTTAGCCTCTCCATATCATACGAGTGTGTGGTTATATACTACCAACGAGTTCTCCTAAATCCTCGAGCTGTGAGTACTTAGCTTCCATGTGTTGTAACTTGGTTAGGTAAGAGAAATAATTTATTGTTTTATATTTGAATTGTGAGGCCTATGTGAATCCCCTTTTGATATACGAACCCGACTTTGTTTTGGTGTGTATGTTACAGTGTAAAGTAAATTGGTTTTCTTGTGAGGTTTGCCTCGCCCCTTCTGGTGATTAGTTAAGGGTTAAGAGTGCACCGTAATAAAAAAATAAGTCTATCTATCTATCTATTGCCAGACACCATAATCCCGTAAGGGGTGGCCATTTGAATTTGAGTTATTTTTCTTTACGGGGAGGGGCAGTAACCCTCCACCAACCCACTTGTTGACACGTAGGGAGCACGTATGGTTTGGTTATATGGTTACCACCCAGCGTTTAAATGGTTTCTTGGCTTACAGGAAACCATTTGGCTTGTCACTCAATGTAATGCCACCTGTAAAGGAAAGAAAAGCAGTAAGAAGTGACAGGAAATATAGGAGAAATAGGAAGAAAGGAGGGCAGGCACAGAAAAAGAATGATAAAGGCTAAGGAAGAAGTAGGCAGCACTACATCAAGTGAGTGGATGATGGTCGCCACCACTTTCCACTA
>JAGKTI010033805.1:0-11591 GCA_018397915.1 Birgus latro | reverse complement strand
ATACACAAGTACAGCTGTGCTGTACAACAATACTTAATCATTTGCAGTATATTGGACAACAGGAAAAGTACAGAAGTGGCTAGTTTATGACTGAAAAATGCAAAGGAGCCTTTGATGCAGGGTAAGATCTTAAGAATAACAAGTGCTACAGTTTAAAAATTAAAACTAAGCCAATAACTGTGTGCAATTATATTTAATTTATGGCTATAACAGCACTAAGTACAAAAAAAAAAAAAAAAAAAAGCTCGTGGCTGAACGAGAGAAAAAGGCATGCCATTTTAGCTAGCTGCTAGCGCTAAACCAGCCAAGTTGGCAACACTTACCAACTGACGAACACAACTAAGGTCTGTCTGTCTGTCTGTCTCTTGTCATTACAGAGTTTATTGGTAGGCTGTATTAAATTTTTCTAGAAAAAGTGATAGAAGCTGTAAATCCGACTTTTGGAGATTTTTTACAATTCCTTCTGGAAGAAGATTTTGACACCTAAATGGAGGACATGTCCGGGAAAATCCGGACGTATAGCAACCCTAATTATATTAACTGGAGATTTCAATGCAGATAAATTGGAATACTCTTGACGTAAGAAGCCATGAAAGCTATTGGGATCAGAAGCTCCTGGATCTTGTGCAGGGGTTTTTCCTAACACAGCATGTAAAGGAAAACACAAGAAAAAGAGGACTTGATGATCCATCAGTACTAGATCTTAAATTTACTAGGCAGTATTAAACTGCAACTTCAGGATTGCATATGACATAGTTACCAGTGATGACAGTTAAGAACAAGAGTCTAAACTACAAAAAGGGCAACTATCATGACATGAAGGAATACTTCTTAGAAATAAATTGGGAAAAGGAGCTAAGGGGACAAGATTTAAATGTTTTATATAGAAAATTCTGTGATTTTTATGAAATAGGAGTCTAAAACTACATTTCTCTGCACAAAGAAACAGAAATGAAAATCAAGAAATTGTTTAATACGGAATGTAAAAAATCAAAAGAAAAAAGAGATTTGCTGTGGAGTAGATACAGGAAACACAGTAGTGAGAAGGTATATAACAACTATAAGCAGGTAAGAAATGATTTTACAAAGATAAGGAGGGAGACTTAAAGACAGTTTGAGGAAGACCTTATAAATAAAAGTAGTGATCAACATAAGGTATTTTGCAGCTACATCCGAAGCAAAACCAAAGTTAAAGATAAAATAAGTCCATTACGGAAAAGGGGATCATCTATACAGAAGATATTTGTGAGGCACTAAATAAAAACTTCCAATCAGTTTCTACGAAAGAAAATAATTTTGAAAGAGATGACATCGAACATGCATGCCCATACATATTAACAGATATACAAATATTAGAAAAAAGAAGTATAAGAAGAGTTCAGTAAATCAGACAAAGGACAAGCAAATGGTCCTGTTGAAATTTCAGGTTGAGTGCTACATGACTACAGAAGAGTTAAGCAGACCATTATATTCAATATTCAAGGAATCCTTATTAAACTACCTAATATTTGGAAGGCAGCAAACATTGTTCCCCTATTCAAGAAAGGGAATAGACAGAATCCACTCACCTACTGACCAGTATCACTGACCAGTGTTGTAAGATACTAGAAAAGCTGATAAGAAAAGTTGGGGTAAACCATGCGAAATAGGGTTAGGTAGGTACCCAACACCCTTTCATTTTCCAATTAATTTCTTTATTTGGTGCATTAATATGCACTTATATTCTATTCATGTCGAAATATGGATACTGGTAGCATACATAAGGAATATATTCCTCGAGCTCGATGGGTCTCCCAGCAGAAAATACAGTCGTTTAGAGTTAGCCAGAACGTGATACTGTACGAGCAAGCATTCCTCATCCGAGGTTATGGATTTAAAGTGCAATATATGAATTTACTGCGAAGGAAAAAGTAATGGAATGCTTCCTAACACGACATGTTTATGTCTCTTTTATGTCCCTAACAACAGCATATAAGCATATTTTATTCTTGCAGTCAACTGACGACGTCGATTCGGCTTAGAGAGACTTTCCGAACTGACAAAGCGAGATATACAGCTTTCATTAATTCCCTCATTGCTAGGGTAGTTTCCTAACCTCATATACCCCGTCCCGGCAGGTTCTCAAACGGAGCCTTTGGCCGCCAAGGGGACCGCGGCAGGATTTTAAGGGGGCCATGGTTGGGTAGTGTAAATAGTAAAACAGTGTGTGTCTGCACCAACACAGTTTTTTTTTTTTATCATTATTTGTGAGGGGCTTGTGAGAAGACTGAAGGGGGGCCACGAGGATGTTAGGATCCCCACAAGTGGGGAATGAAATGAAAATGTTTGAGAAACATTTTCGTGGCCACCCTTCAGTTTTCTCTGAAGTCCCTCATAAATAACGACCGAAAAAACTTTTGATGCAGACAAACTCTGATTTACTACTTATACTAGCCCGCCATGGCCCCCAGTGGCCCCCTTAGAGGCAATGGTTCCCAGTATGAAAACCGTTGTTAGAGAATATTACGTTAGATCAGGTTACGTTATATCATAACCTGACATTTCTCATCCACACAACATTTAAACAGCATTTATCATTTACCTCGCAAAATGATCGCTAGCAGGTTCAGGTTTGGGCAGTTGAGATGGTTAGGAGACCACTGTTGTAACTTAACCTAACAAAAAATGAACCTGACTCAACCCAAAGGTAGCCTAACATGGCCGAAACCAACCGAATTCAGTCCATCTCAACATCACTAACAATACTTAACCATTTCAAAAAATAATAAAGTAAATAAACAAATACACGACTAAAAACAACATATCAGACCACATAATCCAAAAGCGCATTCCAACTGCTTTTCGTAACACCTCTTTCTTGACTATTTACACAATATATTGCATCTACATATAATGTGTTACTGATGTAATTATGTCAAAATTTAAGCGGAATCAGTAGCATTGTAGAGGGCACTAAGGTGTAATACACAAATCATATCGCTACGTTGAGTAATGTGAATCCTACTATGCCGCCTAGAATTCGCCCAGTAGCGTAACTTACCCGGACCTAAACTAACGCAGAGTAATCCATATCAGTCTATTCCAGCCTAACCTAACCTAACCTGTGATGCAGACCATCTCGCCTCAAACCCACCCCAGTCGCCAGCCCTGCCTTCCCTTTAACCAGTCGGATGGCTGCCGGCTGTTTCAACTTTAAAGGGAAATGCATCTGTTTTCCATAACCGGCTCACGTTGGGGAAGAAAACCCATTTTTCATACCCAAATTTCTAGTCCAATATAGTGCATGGAATATCTGCTCAGGTGGATGTTTACGGCATCTGTAAAAAAAACAAACATGGAATCTGAGAAAAACAACAGTATTCTCATTGGCTTACGTGTCTTAGGAGACTCTGAGGGTTTCTGGCACCACTTCCTTGGTGATTTATTTGGAATATTTCACTTTAACATCATTTTCGTTCGAGGACGTCGTACCCATTTTATCCATAATATTATTGGTCATTTTTCCCGCTTAGGAGAGTACCCTAACCATGAGGGAAGTAAAGAAAGCTGTATATCTTGCTTCTTCAGTTCGGAAAGTCTTTCTAAGTCGACTGGAAATCGTTCGTTGATTGCAAGAATAAAATATGATCGTAAATTATGCTGTTGTTAGGGACATAAAAGAGACATATACATGTAGTGTTAGGAAGCATTCCATTACTTTCTCCCTCGCAGTAAATTCACTTATTGCACTTTAAATCCATAACCTCGGATGAGGAATGCTTGCTCGTACAGTATCATGTTCCGGCTAACTCTAGACGATTGTATTTTCTGCTGGGAGACCCACCGAGCTCGAGGAATATATTCCTTATGTATGGTACCAGTATCTATATTTCGACATGAATAGAATATAAGTGCATATTAATGTTCCATATAAAGAAATTAATTGGAAAATAAAAGGGTGTTGGGTACCTACCTAACACTACTTTGCATTTTATTTCGGTTAAAGTCTGACGATTTTTCCATGCTCAGGGAATCATACGGCTCCAAGAATTATGTGTTCTGTCACAATTCACGTTTTGCCAAGACATAGAATCTTCTTACTTTACTCCATTTTGTGGTGGACAGTTTCATTTAGCTCACAGAAACTCTAGAGCCAAGTACCTTAATCTCAGGAGTGGCTATAAACAAATAACCCCCATACTGTCTTGTCCTCCACCATTAGGCGGTTCTCTTTCTTCATCTCAACACTCATTCATAGTCTCTCGTCTCCCTCCCCTGTCTCACCCTCGACCTCCCTCTTCCTCTAACTGCATCTGATCATATAAATGCTCTTATGAAGAGTTTATTCTAACTTGATGAAAATTCCTAAACCCTGTTTGCTCAATTGTTGGTCAGTTTTAGTTAGACTGGAGGGCCAATTTGACTAGTTACCAAAGAGACTCATTCCTACTTCATAACACAGATCATCAAAATTTATGCAACCACGGCTTAGTATTCAAGTTGTAGAAATGCTCCATTTCGGTCAGGTTGAAACAAACTGGCCACACAAACTGATTGTATACAGTAAGGCACCAGAATTTTCAGTTGAACCCACGAAAACACGATTCTATAATTTTAGACTACCATTTCTATGCTTGGAAAATTTCAACCGATATAGAACGAGATTTGCCAAAAATGCCCCATCCGAGTAAAGGTATTGCAGTATATAAATCTAATGATATTTATCGTTCGTGTCCTTACAGACGGAAGCCTGAGAGAGCGCAAACCTTCGCAAGCACCAATAAAATTTATGATTAACGTCTGTAATTCTTCTTTCCTATCAGGCGAGTATTTTACGGTTTCACACAGTCAGTTAATCCGACGGTCTTAATCTATTGTCTTACATAACTTCAGCGCAAGCGTAAAAAAATATTACTTATTTCTCCATCCTAGGCCTAGGCCAGATCCATCTCACTGCTCTCCTATCAACCAGATTTTACTGAAATCCAGTAAAAATGTTTTGAGATATTTTGTACACAAAGACATGGGTGAATACATAACCTCCGTCCAACTTCGTTGTTGTAGTTCAAAAAGAATACATAGATGGGTAGGATGAATTTTTGACTTGAACAATAATGCTTGGATCATCTCGGAGTGATTGCTGTCTCACTGCGAGATGTATGTGACAGTGTCATAAGTAACTCTTTCTTATGGTATTCATGGCTGAGTATATCTATTTTGTACATTTAAAGCTTCAAGACACCAAACGATTTAGCTCAGTTTGCGGCATATTATTTCAAACGGAGGTAGTTAGTTATAGCATCATTATTCATGCAATGTATATAGAACGACTTAGGTACCGGTATATCATTCTGACCATCGCAAGATGACTTAATTCAACTGACTGAAACCGTGCACTCAAAATATTTCAGCAGAAACTGCCCTTAGTTCAGTCTCTTAGAGAATGGACACTAGGTACCCACCAAGATATTTCATGCTGGCTACCACCAGTCAAGTATATTCTGTTGAGAGGTAACCCATCAATATAATGGATCTCTCCTGGGCTAAATATAATCGTCTAGAGGCAGGAAATATGATTTAATGCAAGAAGCAGCACACAGAGTGTAACGTCACAGCCATTCTTCGAGTCTAACCGTCGAATGCTTAACTCTGCCTTTTGACTTTGGCCTTTAGTTGCCTGCTTTCAAAATCAGATTACTTCAGTTTTGCCTGGCCTTCAACCCTCACCTCAGTTTGGCCTAAATCGGAACATAAATGATCGAGTTGACCATACTCTGTGAAACTGACTTTGCCTTATTCTTAAAATGAATTTCTTTATCCTTGGCTTGCGTTCATTTGTTCTACGAAGTTTGTATCAAATGTTTCAAAACTTATTTATTTCGAGGAATATTCGACTTGTGACTTAACCCCTGACAGAATCTTCTCAGAATCGAATCCTACCATTCTTGCTTTTACAAGAACTCTTCTATGAGGTTTGATGTAAATCTGCAGTGTGATCTTGACGCCTGATCTCTTACTGACAAATCCAACAGGTCAGCCCCTTGGCTGACTCTGAAATCTTCCTTTATGATTGGTTCAGATCAGATCAAAATTGCTTTAATCTATTTTCTTCACACACAAACAGACACGAGGTAAACTATGCCCCGTAACCTTTAACCCACAACCTGGAGGGGGGGGGGGAGTTAAACAGTGCTCCCCATCTCCTCACAGGTAAAAATGCTGAAATTGGTTATTTTCACACACTAGTATGTTAACACCCATACCAGACTGAATAATCATTTAACTACAAAAATACTTACGAATCCTCCCTCTTTCCAATGCAGGTCTCCCCAGACCGCTTGTTGGAGTCATTTAGGAGCACAGAGGTGGATATCAGAGGTAAATTTTGCCAGCGAAGAGAGGTTGCACTCGGGTGTACGTGGTAGCTGCAGCTTTGGCTGGCTGCCAAGTGCCATTCACTAGTTTCTACCACTGACGCGCTGCCTCTTCACACCTTTCCCAAGCTGTGAAGTATGGTTCATTCACCCAGTGCGTCTGGTGGTTATTAGTTCCCACTTTTTCCAGCCATTCCAGAGTGACAGTGCCAGATGGTGTGCAAAGGGTAATAATAATCATACAAATAAATAATTCCTGAATGAAATCAGACTTTTCTAAAATCACATGAGGCATGGAGGAAGTTGACAGACAGAATAGAGTTATATGCAGAAAAGAGGAAGGAGGTGGAAAGATCAGTAAGAAAGAGAAAGAAGAGTGTGGATGAGAAGTTTGGAAGTAATTTAAGTGTAAAGTAAAACGTAAAAAAAATGTTTGGAAGTACGTTAAGACAGTAAGACAGAGTGATAAAGAAGGTAGGAGGGGAATGAAAAATATATGGTAGATTGCTGTGGAGAAGAGATAAAGAGAGAGCAAATGGAGGGAACACTTTAAGGAATTATTTAACATAGAGAATGAAAGTAACACTAGCACAAGTGGCTGGTGAATTACTGGGAGAAGAATGGAGGTGAGAAGGAAGGAAGAGATCAATAGGACGGAAGCAGTGGAAGCCATGAAGAAAATGAAAATAGGGAAAGCACCAGGAATTGATGGTGTGTGTGGTGAAACGCTGATTCTGGGGGAAAGACAGTAGTGGAATGGATATGGAAGATGTGCAGATTGGCCTGGGAGGAGGTGAAAGTCTCGAAGGAATGGAATACAGGAATCATTACTCCCCTGTCCAAAGGAAAGGGGGGAAAAAGAAGTATGTGGTAATCGTATGGGCATTTGTCTTCTTAGTGTAACAGCAAAGTATATGGTATGATACTTATTGAAAGAGTTAGCGAAATAACAGAGGATTAGTTGAAGAAGAACAAGGAGGTTTCAGGAAGGGAAGAGGTTGTGTAGATCACATGTTCATCTTAAAGTTTTTAATTGGAAAGTTTTGAGAGAAAGGAAAGAAGTTGTTTGCTGCCTTCATTGATCTGGAGTAAGCATATGCAGAGCAGGCAGACGTGGAATATGGAAAATTTTAAAAATATCTGGAGACATGGGAAGCTGTTGAATGCCGCAAAGAGTCTGCAAGAAGGCGCTTGGCCTGCAGTGCATGTGAACACATAACTGAGTGAATTTTTGTATCTGAATGTTGGACTGAAACAGAGATGTGTAATGTGTCCCTTATTGTTTAGTTTGAATTATATATGGATGGAGTTACAAGGCAGGGAAGCCTTAACCCACTGCATCCAGGCAGATTTTACAACAATGACCCCTCTCCCCCAATCCCGGCAGATTTTTGAAAAAAAAATCTTTTGCTAAAGCCTCCGTTTTTAATGAAAAACAATGGCAAATCACAAAAACAGTGCTCACCTGAGCTAAGATGTAGGTTATACAGGTGACCCTTTAAACACCTGGTACCATGTTCTTTGGAGCCGCACTGTAGCTGTTGCGTTTTCTGTGGCAGCGGTAACTATTGCAAACCACTCAGAATAGGTAGATATTTGTTCATTTGGTACGAATTAACATGTAGTACAAGAATATATCGATTTTCACACAATAATATAGGCGATATGAGCGTTGTTTCACTCACCAAACACATCAACATACCGCATCTTCCTTGGCGACATTACCTCATCACTTCTGCTTGTTTCTTCCTCTTGCGCCACGTAATCTTTGTCCTTCACATCGGGAATCACTTTCGCCTTGAATTTCGTCGTCGGAGTGACCGTGGTGCGACATGCCTTTACTTGCCAGGTCACTGCTAACAGGTGAGTTGCGGAGAGAAGGGGGGGGGGGGGGGGGGGGGGGGGGGGCGCTCACTTGGGGTCAGGCAGTGTCGCCGTCTGGTGGTGGGTAGAGACAGGTCTCCCACATATGCCTACCAAAAATCACCCGCGAAACTTGAAGAATGTGCAAATGATGGACCTCGCAACTGCATATCGTACTGATATGTTGACGGGTGTCATCGTGAAAAAAAGTTGTAACATATCCATACGTTAATGCGACGTGGCAGGTTAATGAGGTGGCAGCTTTCTGGAACTTTATGGTCTGTTGTTTGCAGATGATACTGTATTGCTAAATAAAGTGGAACTGCAAGGTTTGGTGAATGAGTCTGGAAAATTATGTTAGAAATGGAATCCAAAGGTGAATGTATGGAAGAGTAAAGTTGTGGTCTTCTAGAGAAATAAAGTTACAGAATGAACAGTGAGGCTTGATAGTGATGAAATGGAAAATATGAGTGCATTAAAGTACTTGGGTGGTGTGATGAGAAAGGAAGGATGTTTGGAGGATGAAGTGCTTGAAAGAGTACAGCAGGGAAGAAAGGTTGCTGGTTCACTGAAAGCAGTGATAAGAAATGTAAGTCAGCATAAATGTAAAATAAATTCGCTGCATGGAAGTATTGTGATCCCCACTCTAACGTATACTGCAAAGCTTGGAATTCACCATGTTGGAAGGAAACAAGTCAAGAGTGAGAGCAGTGAAAATGAGACGAGCATGTGGAGTTACATGGTTAGACAAACTGGCAAATGAGGAAGTGAAGGAGCGTTGTGGTGCGAACGTTGATGTGATAGAAAGCATTAGGAGAAATACACCGAGATGGTTTGGTTGTGTTGAGAGGATGAAGAGTGAGAGACAGACTAGGATAGTGTATGTGAGTTAGGTGAAAGGGAGGAGAGAGAGAAGGAGACAGAGGATGAGGCGGAGGGATATAGAAGAGAGGTATTTCAGAGAAGGGGGTGTAAGTTTGGGGGAGGGCAGCCAAATGGCAGGGGACAAGGCGACATGGAAGTGATTTGTTTGTGGTCACCCCTTACGGGATAAAGGCCTCTGGCTGTAGACAGACAGGTAGATAGACATTTTTTACCCTTATTTCAGTATTATGAATTAATGCGCTTATCACATACTGATCGAGTCACTAATTTTTCTATAAATCTTTTATTCTTATTTCTTACTCTATACAATTAACAAATGAACAGGTAGTTATATTTTACCCCCGTTAATTAATGAAGAAATCACTTACCCACTTTTATGCATGGCTTATTTCTTCTAGAAATAAATATTCACATCACCATATACACACTTCACTGTCGTAAAATATGTGTACTACATGTCACTGTCGTAAATATATCGGCGTAGCTGGTGCACGCACTATTTTACCACGTCACTTTCGTGAATTACAAGTCGCTGTTGTCCACATTCAGCACATGAAACCTGCTACTTGCACGTCACTTACGCACAATGTTTTATAACGTCACTGTCATGAACTTACAAACGTCTTTGTCATCCACTGTTTACACTGTGGGAGTGAAAACCAAGAATAAACAGCACACTCACACACACACACACAAATTTCACTTTCCCCCCAGAAAGGCATCATAAGAGAGAAGGGTAGGAAGGATGACAAAGCATCGTTGGAGGAAAGGGAAGTCAGGGTGGCGCAATGTTTTCCATATGATACGTCCTCTGATGATGGCTGGTAAGAGGAGCGACTACTATGACCAATTTGTACCCGATGGCACTGTCACTAAGCCCATTTTGGGGGTCGATTTGGTGGTAGTGGGGAGCTTGGCAAGGGGGGAGGGGGGAAATGAATTGGACGATGGAGCATTGTAATTTCTCGCTACAGAGGAAAGCACGCGATTAACGATGCCCAGTATGTACTCAGCTGATGGTAATGAGATACAGATGCCACTTGATACCATTTTTATGGGCTAGCTCTTCATCCTGCGGCGTATCAGTGATTGCGTCAAATCCCGTGACTCTTTTGAGCCAGAATCCCTCAATCATGACGTGATAATTCGTGATCCGATGAATAATTATTAATTGTTTGTTCACGAAATTGAATCTCTTCATTCGTGCCTTGCCTTAACCACAGTCCTTCCACCATGTTTGGTATAAACCCGATTAAATCTGGTAAGCTGACCTTGCCATGTGATCCTGACATTTGATCTTGCCCCGTGCCCTTAGCCTGTATCTGTCAATCAAAAACTAGTCTCTTCATCTCTCCCTGTACCCTTCCACTACGTTTGATTTAAACCAGATAAGGAATGCTTAATTTGATCCACCATATGTCCTTGTACATATTTGACCTACTGACCGTGAAAGCATAGCGATAAGCCATTGAATGACCCTCAACCCTCCCATCAATTGCTGCTAAAATTGGATTAGAGCTTTTCGGGTAATAATGTTAGAACAATGTTGGACAGACAGAAGAACAGACATTCAGGTCTATACATACAGACAGATACACAAACAAACAAATAAACACCGAACAAAAACACTCTATGTGCACGCGACTGTAAAACAGATCACAAACGGAAGGGATATTATTTTTATTATTTTTTTAAATGCAAGGAAGAAGGAACCAAAGGCCTTGAGGCCCGCAAACTGTTCCTTCCAAGAAAAAACAAAAAAATACAAAAGAGAGCCAAATTAATTTTTGTAACCTTTGTAGCAGTTCGTGTCTGTTCTGTGCTACAACTGCGCGGCAACAATGGCCATGTTTTTAGCGCAGGTCGTAATTGCCAACCACCTGTGTTCACCATAATTTCCACTCAAAAATGTCATTATGCTAAATAATATCGAAATGAAGTAATATTTCTGTCCACCAGTGTTCACTTCTATCAGGTACAGGAATAGTTATCCATAACTGTACTTATGGAAGGAGTGGTCATATTTGTGACACCTCAGTATTTACCATAATACTCATACAAGAGTGTTTTTGTAATAACTAAAATATTCAAAGCTGACAATATTCTGCACACAGTGGTACCTGACACTAAAGTTCTTTAAACACTGTCCACCCATCACATCTGTCATATGTGTAGGGTTTAAATGTATACCAAACGCAATGTTTGCACGAATATTACAGGGGCAGTAATATTACTACTCACAAATTTATTTAACATTGTATTATATCACTAACCATTGTCCATCAAACATACGTGAGAGGACTGGTCGCATATGTGAGCCACCTATGTCCAACATAAGTTTACGTCCACATGTGTCCTGTAATTCCAGTGCTCTTCCTCCTCTCCATCTCAAAATGAAACAAAGCGACGCTCGTTAATCCGCACTCTAATGCTACTTACACCTCGTCTGTTGCTCTGGAGCGTCAGTAGGGGTGCACCATGTAGAAAATG
>JAGKTI010033804.1:0-11591 GCA_018397915.1 Birgus latro | reverse complement strand
GTTCGGGATTGAGGCGTCTGGCAATAGATAGATAGAGAAAACTTAAACCTTGAGCTTTGGCTTTACTGTTAAAGCTATACTGTACTACTGTTGCTATAGGGATTTATTTAGGCCAGAGACTACACTTACTGTCAAGTGTAGACTCTGATAAAACCTTAATGATGTCTTCTCTGTCTACATCACTAACATAAACTATGGGATTAACAAAGGTGTGGCATGTCCCCTTTACATTACTTAGTGTCCAAAGTTAGACTGTAAAAACAAAAACGTGAGGTGAAATTACTGTTTTCATTCTCAAAGGATTACGTGACAACATTCTGTAAATTCCTTTGGTGCATGTCATCTACAATAAATGTTCTTTAAAATTTGCCTGTTTTGGTTCACACACCTACTTCCAAAATTTCTGCACAGACAAAGTTTTCAGGGGAACAAAAAAACATCATTTTTTTCCAACCAAATTTTGCAATTTTTTGTCACATACTTCCATTCATGTCATGTTCCTGTGGTTTTAATATGATATACTTCAGTGCTTTACCTAACTGCCTATATTTTTTGGATTTCAAAATACAAAGCCATATTCCCATTAATTTAGGTCTACATTACATTTTTTCCTCAAATGTCCAAAGTTGAACTCAAGTCCAAAATTAGGCAGTTTTATGGTATATAGTATCTGTGCCTTACTGCTAATGCTCCTATTGCCATCTCTATTTTCAATGTTGAGCTGTAACAAAAGACTAACATTAAACTAAGGAATCTGTCAAGAGCATGTGCTCTTGAATGAATATGGAGACACAGTATTGTTTTATTCTGCCACTAAGCTGTGGGAAAGTGGCTGCAAAATGATAAAAAAATTACTGCCAGGTTAAGATGGACAAAATACAGCCATAAAAGAGACGTGTTCTTACCTCAACATACAGGGATGATTCCAAAAAGTGATGAGGTGAACCCGTCTACGTGCATCAGGATTATAAATTCTTGCTTGGATGACCAACATAACTTGAAGTTCTTAAAGCAGAAACACAGCATCTGGATCAATCTTGTATGCTCGCTGGAAAAAATACACAACATATTTTAACAGGGAATAAAAAATACATCAGACACTTACAGCCGGCTATGCTCAACGAGCTATTAATACACAGCATCCGCATCACTCTTCTAGGTTTGCTGGAGAAAATAAGCAACAGGTTTTAAAAAAAGAATAAGAAAATACAGTATAATTATTAAACACTAACATCTCTATCTATCTATCTAACTGTCTATCTACTGCCAGACGCCTTAATCCCGTACGGAGTGGCCACAAACAAACCCCCTCCATGTCACCCTGTCCCGTGCCATTTCATTGCCCTGCTCCCAGCTCACACCCCCCTCTCTCATACACCTCTCCACTCCATCCCTCCATCTCACCCTTGGCCTCCCCCTCCCTCTTCCCCCCTCCACCTCACTCACATACACGCTCCTTGTCAATCTCACACTCTCCACATGGCCAAACCACCTTAATGTGTTTCTTCTAATGCTCCATATCATATCCACATCCACACCACAATGCTTCTTCACTTCCTCATTTGTCATTCTGTCTCTCCATGTGACTCCACATACTCCTCTCAAATAACTCATTTCTACTGCTCTCACTCTTGACTTCTGTCCCTCCAACAAGGTCCAAGCTTCACTTTCATACGCTAGAGTTGGTATCATAGTACTGTCATGTAGTAGCTTTTTCACTTCCATGCTCACTTCCCTGTTTCTTATCACTGCTTTCAAGGAATCAGCAACCTTCCTCCCCTGTTGTACCCATTCAAGCACTTTACCCTCTAAACTTCCATCCTTACTCATCACACTACCCAAGTACTTAAACACACCATTTCCATGGTAATACCCAGTTAAAGGCAGAGGCTTTAAAACCTCCCAAGTTTGAGGGTGATATTAGAACATATCCTAGTTTTAAAGATGACTTCACTGACATCATTGTTGCTAAATATGGAAAAAATCCTTTTGTTCTCCGTCACTGTCTTGGTGAGAAACCACTGAAAGTAATAACAGGATATGAGAAGAACTATGAACAAATGTTTAACATGTTAGACAAGGAGTATGGAGACCTGAGAAAACTCATTGACATTGTTATAAATGGCCTAAAGTCATTAAGGAAGATAGCTGACAGGGATGATCGAGGCTTTGTTGATATGGTTCCTGTGGTAGAGAAATGTTACTTAGATTTGCAAAAGGTTAACCTGGAGGGAGAAATGAATTCTGTCAGCATGACTGAAAAACTTTTGCCCAGGATTCAGAAATGTGAATGGATAATGACAGCTGACAAAATTTCCAATAGTGAGGAATTGTTTCCTGAATTGTTAAAGTTTCTTCAGTGTGAGAAGAGGGTGATAGAATACTCAGAGTCAAGTGTTAGAAGTATGAGAGCAGAGAATTCGACTGTTTGCCATGTAACAGGCCCAGAGGGAGCAGGAGAGTCACAGTTGTATGGCATGGTGAAAAAACTGCAGGAAGGTCAGATAACTACAAACAGAATGTTAGAGGAGACAAGAACTCAGTTTGTGGGCAACACCTTAAATGTTAACAGAAAAACAAGTAAAAGATGTTGGATACATGATTCTGATGGACATGACATAAATGAATGTGGAAAATTCAGGTCCTTGAATAGCTTAGAACGACTGGAAATGAGTAAGAAAAGGGGCATATGCTTTCGGTGTCTTGGCAAAAGGCATGTGTCTCGGATATGTAGGTCTGGGTTAGTATGTGACGTAAAGGATGAAGGAGGGAATATCTGCGGTAAGAATCACCATCCATTACTTCACGGGTCATTCAGTGATGATAATGTGACGGCCAATTCTGGTAATTGTAAGTGCGATGAGGCCATGTCATCAGTTAGCACTACATACAGTATGGATCAACCTATCAATGTTTTGTGGGATTCTGGATCAGATATCACCTTAATCACTCATGGAATGGCCAAAAAATTGGGTGTTAAAGGTGCAGATGTCATGATGTTCATGGTCAAAGTTGGGAATGTAACTGAAAATGTGTCAGCAAAGAATATATGTGTTCAGGATAATGCTGGTAATAACTATGAGCTGAAGGCTACTGGGATGGATGACATATCAGCACAAGGGCCTGTTGTGGAATTGTCCCAAGTATCTACCATTTTCCCTGATGTAAATATAGGAGTTATAGCCAGACCTAGTGGAAAGGTGGACATGCTGATTGGTACAGATTATTGTGAATTACTGCCACAAGTAATTAGGACACAAGGTAAATTGCAGTTGTTGAAGAACTGCTTTGGATATTGCCTGAGAGGAAGACACCCTTTAATATATAACAACACCAGTGATACAAGCCACATAACAGCTGTTGTGAATAAAATAGTTGTATATTTGCGGCAGACTTCTTTATTGGTTGAAGAAAGTGATGACTTAAAGGAGAGTTTAGACAAGTTTTTTTTTTTTTTTTTTTTTTATGCATGGAAGAAGGAACCAAAGGCCATGGGCCTGCATAATGTTCCTTCCAAGAAAAAGCAAAAACAGTACAAAAGAGAGCCAAATTCAAGATCCGTTCAATTCGAGATGCCTGGACACACGGCGTTTGAAAGACTGGAGATCATAGGAAGTAGGAAATACAGACAGAGGAAGACAGTTCCAGAGTTGACCAGTTGCATAAATAAAAGACTGGGAGTAACAGTTAACTCTTGCATTAGAGAGTTGGACAGAAAAGGGATGAGAGTTTGTTACTAGACGGGTACTACGTGCCTGTCGTAGAGGTGGAGGGATGCAAGCAGATAGTTCAGAGGAACAGTGACCATTGGAGTAGCAACAGAAGAGAGATAAAGATGGTAAATGAGCAGGTGCAAGTGAAGCACCTTCCCACACAGTATCTTCCTCTACAGAAGAATAAAACTCCTGCAGCTATAAAACCAACAACTCTGCAAGGGTAAAAAAGGTAAGCAATGGTTTCCCTCACCTGCAAATAACTCCTAGAGCAGGGCCTCTCTCTGAATCCCTCAAAGTCATCACAAACCTCCAGCACTCCACCAAAAATATCAGCAGAATAACAGGCAGTAACAGCAGAAAAGCATATTTTAAAATATCTATCTATCTATTGCCAGACACCATAATCCCGTAAGGGGTGGCCATTTGACTTTGAGTTATTTGTTTTATGGGGAGGGGCACTAACCCTCCACCAACCCACTTGTTGACACATAGGGAGCATGTATGGTTTGGTTATATGGTTACCACCCAGTGTTGTAAATGGTTTCTTGGCTTACAGGAAACCATTTGGCTTGTCACTCAATGTAAAGTCACCTGTAAAGGAAAGAAAAACAATAGGAAGTGACAGGAAAGATAGGAGAAATAGGAAGAGAGGAGGGCAGGCTCAGAAAGAGAATGATAAAGGCTAAGGAAGAAGTAAGCAGCACTACATCAAGTGAGTGCATAATGGTCGCCACCACCTACCACAATATAAATCATTACAACATATAATAATTCAGCAAAGGCCAGCTGCAAATTTACGCTGTTGTATAAAGGCAGTGGCTCCATTGTGGATACATAAATTCAACCATCCATCCGCTTAAATCACAAGTGCTTGCCTGCAGAAAAAATAGCCTTTCCATCCTAAAATGTCAGCAAATACCATCATCTTTGTTTTCACAACGTTACTGAGCCACAGTGACATTCTAACCAACGCTGCAGGTTCATGTGTCGCGATTTTTAACGTTCCCGTGCAGTCGCATTGTGCAAAATCACCAACATTTTAAATTTTTCTGACACTCTCTGGAATTACCCTAACCAAATCCAAAAAGAACTGTGTTGGTATCTATTATGGTTCTCATAGACGAAAAGAAAGGATTTTCACATTTTTGAATTGCAATTTCCAACAATTTCGCACCGTCACATCGCACACAATCACCAAAATTTTTGTTTAGTATTTTTTTTACTGTACTTACTCCCAACCAAATGGAAAAATAATTGGGGCACTTATTAAACGAAAACAGACACAGCCTAACCTTTATTGTGATTCACTGCCCCATTGGGTGTGTACAGGCTTGGGGCTACATTATTGTCCTGTCATTTTAGGGTAACAAGGCACTAACCAACTAACTCATCTTTTTTTTTTTTTTTTTTTTTTTTTTTTTTTAGGAACCAAAAGCCACAAACATTCACCTCAATCACCAGCATCCCACTCAAATCACCCCCAAGATTTCACCTTCCTCTCCAACGCTGTAATTCTTATTTTGGTCTTCAAACTAATTAATGGTGGAAAATTATCGTGTCATACAAACCTGCGATCATTTGCCAGTCCAAGCCGTGGTCCTACCGTCCACCATCCTCTACTTAGGAGTCAGGGAGGGGATTGTGGCATGTTTTAGTAGCCAGGGAGATCTTTTTCCGGAATATATCAGCGTTAAAGCATGGTGGCGTCCCTCTCCGTCCACCAGAAAATGCGCAGGCATATTAGGGCCATGGTACCCTGGGATCCGCCTCGCAACTTTATCACCCCGTTCTCAAAACATCACACGATATTATACACATTTACCCACACCAAAATATTCCCCACAATGTCTGAAATTATTAGAAGTCCTTACCTCAGCTTTAAATGGCCAAAAAACTGGGATACGCGTCTAAAAAAACCAGGAACATTCACTCGCAAACATGACGTCAACAGTAGAAACCGGAAACGTGCTGAAAAATATAGGAGGCGAGCTCAATAATATATCCAATCGCTTAAGTATACATAAATAATTATTCGTAAAAATTCTGTCAATCTTTCCAGCTAATGTTTTATGCAATATATTAGTTATATAATGAACAGGTAGACTGTCAGTAGTGCAAGATTCACCCACTGGAGAGCCACTGTTAGCCACGAAATGGTGGGAGCGAACGTGTGCCTTACGGCCGCCATATTGAAATACAAATACATTTAATTTCCACTATAATTCTTGCTTTCTCTGTCAGTGCTGCTTCTGTGTATAAATATATATCATAATACAAAAATATATATAGATTAGGATATTTTCTGGCTGGCTCTTCGAGTTATATGGGGGTACATTTTGCCAAGAGTAGGAGTAAACGACGTCTTAGCTTGCTTCACTGCACAACGGAGACCATTCAAGATACTGAAAAAAAATATAGAAACAATTTTGCCATCATAAATAATCTTCACGAGAATTTGTGTAAGCAGTGATTTCATTATATCCCTAAGGAATTCATGAAATAAGTGTTTAAATTACGATGTGTTAATTAAAATTGGGTTAATTGGGGCTGCGGTTTGGTTAGGCTGGGATAATTTAGGGGTCAGGTAAGGTGAGGTGAATTAGGATATTTTATCTATCTATTGCCAGACACCTTATTGATATCATGCAACTAATCAACCCTTTTCAGGTTGTAACTACCACCACCACCACCACTACTACCACCACTACATAAGTACTACTACAACTACTATTACTACTACTCCCGTTTGGTAATTATTATTATTATTATTATTATTATTATTATTATGGAAGTTGTGTAGATTGGCTTGGGAAGAGGGAAGGGTTCCAGTGGACTAGAAATCAAGTATAATTGTTCCTTTATATAAAGGAAAAGGGGAGAGAGAAGTATATGGTATTTGCCTTCTTAGTGTGACTGGAAAAATATATGGTAGAATACTTATTGATAGGGTTAGGCATATAACAGAGGAGTTAGCTGGAGAAGAACAAGGGGGATTTAGGAAGGGAAAAGGGTGTGTAGATCAGATATTTGTTCTAAGATGTTTAGTGGAGAAGTATCTAGAGAAGGGAAAGAAAGTGTATGCTGCCTTTATGGACTTGGAGAAAGCTTATGATAGAATAGATAAGCAAGGTATGTGGAAGGTATTAAGAATATATGGAGTGGAGGGGATATTGAGTGCTATGAAGAGCATGTACGAAGGAGCTATGGCTACTGTGCGAGTGGATGGTGAGCTGAGTGAGTTCTTTGATCTGAAAGTGGGACTGAAACAGGGTTGTATGATGTCTCCATGGCTGTTAAATATATACATGGATGGGGTTGTAAAGGAGGTGCAAGGTAGGGCAGTAGATGTGGGGGTGGCTCTAATGAATGAGGGCAAGATGTGGAAGATTCCGGTATTGTTGTTTGCTGATGATACAGTATTGTTGAGTGAAGATGAAGGGGAGTTGCAAGGTTTGGTGAATGAATTTGGGACAGTGTGTAAGAAGAGGAATCTGAAAGTCATTGTGAACAAGAGTAAAGTTATGGTGTTTGAGAGGAATGAAGTCACAGAATGCACAGTGAGCTTGGATGGTGAGGATATGGAGAATGTGAGTGCATTCAAGTACCTAGGTAGTGTGATGAGTAAGGATGGAAGTTTGGGGGATGAAATACTTGAAAGAGTACAGCAGGGAAGGAAGGTTGTTGATTCATTGAAGGCGGTACTGAGAAATAGGGAGGTGAGTATGGAAGTCAAGAAGTCACTGCATGATAGTATCGTGATCCCTACCCTGACATCATAATCAGTACAACAATGCCATTTATAGTTGTATTCTGGCTGGATTCGGCTATTTCTCGACACCACTTTCCGAGGCATTTTATATTGCTCATTTCATCTCAGTATGCTTTTGTATATTACTGATGTCAACGCTGTCACTATACGAACACTATAAATAACAGTGCACATTGTTAAGGTGTAATATACAAAAAAAATTGTTAAGGAAGAGCTGCTATCAAGCCTCCTGTGCCCCCTACACCATTTAACCCTTTGACTGGACCTCTGATGCCCTGCAGTTTTTATTCAAGCTAACACCAAAGCATTTTATAAAACTAAAACAATTACTGGCAGTCACAGGCTTACAAAATAAAATTCAAAATAACCAATCTTCTGCAACTGGTCTAAAAGTTATATTTATGCAAACACTACATGATTATTACTCAGGCTTACACTAGTGCACAATACAGGCTGACATACAGTATAACAAGTAATACAGCATCAGTACAACTACCTCAGGAAAAAAAAAAAGAAACATACATTCATGAGTGGTATTTTCCTCCTCAGTTAGCTGAAGTGCTATTATAAGTGTGACAGTCTGCCTCTCACAACCCTACCCCCAACATTCACACTTCTCATTTGCCACACCCAACTGTTATCCTCCATACTCTCCACATGCGCAAACCATCTCAGTCTACCCCTCATCCCCAATACACCAATACATTCCAGTCCCAGCCTTCCTTTCAACTCTTCAGTCATAAACCAGCCCCCCGAGGGCTCACATCCAAGGACAGACGACACATCCTTTTAATCACTGTCATTTCTGTACATCTGAGCCTACAGATCTCATCTTCCTTTACTGCCCAGGTCTCATTCACACACAGAATTACACTCCTAACACCTGTTCCTTCACCATATCCAGCCATCATCTTGGCCTTCCCTACCTCCTTCCACCTCTTCCCATCAAGTGCACAAAACAAATTCTAGTCATACTAATACTCTAGTCATAACAATACTCTCAATGAAAGGTAAGATTTTTGAAATAAGACTTTTTCTATACAGTTCTGATGCAGTACTGTAATTTGTAGTAACACACCCACTAAGCTGCAATCACTACAAAGAAGTTGTATATATAAATGTATATTTTATATACAGTAAAACCTCTTGAAGTCGGAAGAACAGGGGCTGAGGCCATTCTGACTTCACTGAAATTCCAGCTTGTGGAAAGTGTGAGGCCTCCTGACTAATCCAAGCCTAAGGAGGGAGAGCCTTTTGGTAAGATAAAGAGGTGTTACGAGAGCACTTGATCACTTCTGTGCGATATTTCCACTTCTGTGCAACATTTTCTAACCACAATTACAACTGCACTACCTTACACTTTATATACAGGCCTTAACAACACTGTTACACTTTATATACACTTTATAACTATACAGGCCTTAATCACTTCGGTAAAGCAGTATTGTATGCAAAATTAATCACTGGCAGAGTCACTGCAGAAAATTTGTGCAGGCATCTCTGAGCAAAGATGATGCAATTGTGGAGGAAGCTGGGATATACCGGGATTTGGCCGCCATTAAAGGGAATTTTACATCTGATGTTTCGGTTTTCAGACTGGAAGCCACTATGGGCCCCTCACAGGCTAAAACATGATGACCCTAGTGCGTCATGCCAAGAGTGGGTTTCCATTAGACAACATTTTATGACTTAGGGGAGTTTTCTCCAAGATTTTTACGACTATTTTTAGAAATATTTATTCCATCCATCATATAATCCTAAGTTGCCCCATGACGAAGCATAGGAGGCCGGGGCTAGGCAAGTTGGTCCTGACATTTAAGATGACAGTGACCCACCTCACTCATCCCTGAGTGGTATTACATGAGCAATAAAACCCAACCACCCCTTGGATATAAACCTACACAGGTTCAATCTGATTGGAGCGCCTTAATCACCCACTAAACCACTAGGTGCCATAAATTGGTTATGTGGTTACCACCCAGTGTAATAAATGAGTTCCTGGAGTACAAGGAACCACTTGGCTTGGCACTCTGTGTAAAGTCACCCATAGGCAGAAGGAAGAGAAAAGAATGAAGAGGAAAGACAGAAGAGGGAATATACTGTATTACAAATTATTTACATTTAGATTAGACATTCAGCAGAAATACACCAGATTACTCGACTACTACTACTACTAATATTACTATTACTGCTACTACCATATACATTAACTTGCCCAACATAGTCTGCAATAACCCATTTCATACATAATTCAGTAGCAGAACAAGACAGTGCTACAGCTAGTTATCCTTTCCACAGCACTTGTTTGTGATGAGCATCATATTCTGCACAAAATCCAAACTGTCAGCTATCTATCTTCACTATCTGCTTCAGCCTTCCTTCCAGCACCTTTTCGAATATCTTCATTCCATGCTCCAACAGTCTGACCTCTCGGTACTTTCCACACAGAATGCCATCTCCTTTGCCTTTATAAATTGGGGTTGTCCAGCTATCTCTCCAGTCCTCAGGTGGCTGCCCTCCTACTATGATGCTATTAAAAATCCTTGTCAATTCTTTTACACCAGTACTTACAGCCTTTTTTGTCAGATCAGCTGTTATACCTGTTGGACCTGGAGCTTTCCCAGTCTTCATTTCCTTTAAGACTATCTCCACTTCAACTTCTGTTATCACTGCAACTGGCCCTTCAACTTTTCCCATCTCTTCTGTCCGATAATTATTTTCTTCATTTAACAGCTCCTCGAAGTACCTCTTCCACCTTTCCAGTATTTCTGCCTCATCAGTTTTTATTTCCCCATTTTCATGCTTTACAAATTTAGCTCCCACCACATCTTTCCTCTCCTTCCTCATCTGTATTGCAATTTTAAACATTTTGTCCATTCTTGTGCACTCTCCAGATCTCTACTCCAACTTTTCCAGGCCACCCTTTTTGCTGTGGCCACTTCTCTCTTTGCCTGTCTTTTTTTTTCATTGTTTATTGCTTATGTAATGTCACTCAGGGATGAGTGAGGCTGGTCACTCTCATAAATGTCAGGACCAACTTGCCTAACCCTGGGCTCCTATGCTCCTCATGGAGCAATGTAGGATTGGATGATGGTGAATAAATGTATTCTCCTCTGTTTTCTTCCCTTCTAGTTCTCTGCCATACTTTAAATGCTCTTTTCTTCTCACTTATCACCTGCTTCACGTCCTCACACCATCACCACATCTTTCTTTCTTTTCTCCTGTGACTTCTTGTTTCTCCACAGACTTCCCTCGCAGCATCTGTTATATTATCCCTGAAGTGTTTTCAGTCACCTCTCTGTCTCTCATGTCTTCTCTTAAAATTCTCTTCAAATTATAGTCTTATATCCTCATCCTTCAATTTCCACTCCTGTACTCTGTTAACACCCTTCCTCCTCTTTCTTCCTTTAATATTTTCCACTCTCAAATCCATAGCTAATAGTCTATGTTGTGGTAGACATGCTTCACCTGGTATAACTTTACAGTCTTTTACTTTAATATCTTGCTCCTTTCTCATCAGCATAAAATCAATTTGAGTTTCTACTCATCTGCACTGGCAGATGCTTGTGCAAACCTAAAAAGACCTACAGAGGTTGAATATATTGTTCACTCATGCTAAAAAGATCATACAGACATAGAGTTACCTGCAGATAATTACATGAACTGCTTAATCATGCACAAAAACTTACACAACCATAGAATTAAATGTACCATTCAGTTATCATCATCATCATCTTATCACCTCTTTTTCCAACTCATGATGGCAAGAAAAAAAAAAATACTAATCAACAACATGCAGACTGAAATGGGCCACACACTCATTCACTCAACATTCAAGCCCCTCATGCATGCTAAAAAATCAGAGAGTAGGCCAAGACAGCCTATCAGAACTTTAAACAGAGCACAGTTACATGCAACAACACTCTGCACATCATATTTGGTATCTTAATAAAACATTTAATACTGTGATGACACAAAACACCCCCCTGGGGGTAGGGGGTTTTTCAAGAATTCTCCCCCAGTATCCCTGCTTGTCGTAAGAGGCGACTAAAAGGGTTGGTGGTGGGTTAGTGCCCCACCCCGTAAAAACAACTAACTTGTAGGAG
>JAGKTI010033801.1:0-11592 GCA_018397915.1 Birgus latro | reverse complement strand
AGGTGAGGCAAGGGTGTGTGGAGGTGAGGCAAGGGTAAAAGGAAGTTGAGACAAGGGTGTGTAGAGGTGAGCCAAGGGTAACTGGAGGTGAGGCAAGGGTGTGTGGTGAGGGAAGGGTAAGTGGGGGTGAGACAAGAGTGTGTGGAGGTGAGGCAAGGGTGTGTGGAGATGACGCGAGGGTGTGTGGAGGTGAGGCAAGGGTGTGTGGAGGTGAGGCAAGGGTGTGAAGTGAGGTGAGGGTGTATGGTGAGGATATGTGGTGAGGGTGTGTGATGAGTATGTGTGGTGAGAGTGTGTGGTGAAACTGTTGGTGGGAAAAAGCCAGAAAGTATGTAAACTAGGGATGTGTCGTGCAAAGGGGGGTCGTTGCTGAGTAGGGACATATTCACTATAAGCTGGTAGAGTTTCGGTCTCATACGTATTTATTTTTCCATTATATACCGAATTATTGATCCAAGCGTAGCAGAGAGAGAGAGAGAGAGAGAGAGAGAGAGATGCGGTCATATAAACCACGATACAGCAACAATTTCATATATAGTCACGAGGCTGAGTAATGTCCTTATAGAAAAAACACTGAATAGCAAATTTCTGTTTTGTCCTCTGTCATATTTTCAAAACAGTAACTTTCCTCCTCTGCACCTCCCGCCTACCTGTCAACACCTTCATCCACGAACGAGATTCAGCAGTAAGGTTTAATAATATCTCCCGTCGTAACTCAGATTATTTTTAAAGCAAGAACAAAAAGAATGCGCAATCCTTACGTCGTTTTTGTGAGTATCCATCTATCTAGCTATCTATCCTTTTACGGGAGAACTTTGCATCGGTTATTTTTCTGTAGTTAAGCCAAAGAAATGAAAGTGTAGAACCGTGTCGTGTCTCGTTCTTCTGGCAAATACAATTCAGAGTTACGAGAGGGAATTCACGGTAAGTCTGTCTGTGAATCAGGGTCCAAGCTGAATACTGAGACTAGTGGTAGGGCATTATCACCACCATTAGCTTTTGTAACCATACCAGGCAGCCCCCAAAATTACCCGGTGTCACACTCTGCCAACATTCCTTTCCTGCTGTTACACTCTGCCAACATTCCCAGCCATGAGGTACACACTGTAATTGAAAGAAGGGATCCCGTACACTAGAAATGCTAACACTGGTACTAGGTGACGGGTGACTCGCTGTTCTCCAAGCTTTTGCTTACACTGTCCTTCCAACAACACTTTATAACCTGCTTCGGCCATTATGTTCTGTGAGTCGCTGCAAGTTAATTGATTTCAGTTTCATCAGACCTACTTTTTGTCCTCTTCTACCCCTAGTTTTTGTTCAATGTGTCCGACTTTGGGAATAGAATTGAGAGTCCATTCCCTGAGGACCTGCACTCCCTCTGCGTGTCACTCATCGTCACGTCATTACTTTGTCACTAATGAATATATATCAGGGCTGTCTCATTCAGGACTGGCGTAATGCTGTTAGCGAGGGTGTTTATATGGTGTCGTTTGGTCTTGTCGAAAAATCAGTAAAGTTTGATATAAAAAATTCAGATCATTGGACTATTCCCTCGTGTTGTTTCAGACAGCAGATCACTTCTTTAACTCTCTAACCGTCACCTATCACTAATCCACCTTTCACAACGTAACTTAAGGTAAATACATCGTTGTCAGACCGCTTCACTTGACCAGCACTACTCAGCAACTTCCTCAATATTTCTCAGACTTTTTAAATAATAGTTTTGAGTGCCAATGTTTGTGGGTATACCATTGTTACTCACCCTGCTTTTGTACAGACCATATACAGTATATTTAACCAAATGTTGGAATTATAACACATGGGATTTATCACGTGTTGTAGCTGAACGGATCTTGAACTTGGTGGCTCTCTGTTACCTTTTGTTTTTTCTTGGAAGGAACAATCTGCAGGCTTCCTTGCATAAAAAAACAAAACAGGGGGAGGTGGGTTCTTAAGCGTTTCGCCCCTCACTTCTTGGCTGATAGTCGCTAAGCTCATGAGTCCAAACACAGAATCCCCTCCTTATCAACCTCTGGAAATGCCTTGAAACCAGTACATATTCCCAGTTCCTATTTCTGGCGCTCAAAGAATAAACCTAAAGCATCCTAGATATCACCAGCGAGGGATATTACACTGGGCTGAGAGGCGTAAACTCCTGGATGTACTTGTCACCCGCCAGCTTCACTATTTTTTGCAGGTTTGGAGTGACACTAATACAAGAACAAACTAAAATGTATTTTTTATAATTATGAGGGATATTAATGTTTCAGATGTATTAGTGAGGCTGTGCAAACCCGTCAACCACATTACACACACGCGCGGAGGGAGTATTGTGTGGATTAGTTTGTGTGCGTGTGTGTGTGTGTGTGTGGGGGGAGAGAGAGAGAGAGAGAGAGAGAGAGAGCAATAAGTCTAAGGTCAAACTCAGTGGCAGGGTTAATTAAGAACAACGTAATTAGATTCTGAAACCAATCAAAGGTCGAGGTCACAGGGCATCTCAAACAGTGCTAATCCGATCTGCACAAAACTTGGTACAGGGCGACATGGGGGCGATTTGTTCGTGGCCACCCATTACGGGGTTAAGGAGTCTGGCAATACAAAAGAAGAGAAAAAACTTGGTTGTGAGTTAGCAATGAATGGAAAGATATGTTTGTTAGAACAATGAATCAAAGGAGAAGGTCAAAAGATATGGTGAACTCAAACAATTTTAATTTGATCTGGGCCAAACTTAGTGGAAAGGTTGAAGGTTATGCATGGATGAAGCGAGATGATTTTGAAAACAATGACTCCAAAGGCCAAGACAGGGCAAAGTTAAAGGTTCAGTCCTTACATCATTTATAAAGCACGTGTGTTGTACTTTCCAGACACTCCTTCCTGCTCAAATTGTCTTTTATTGAAGCATTTGTTGATACAGTAATGAATGTCACGTTAATCTGCAGTTATGAGGACGATTAATAACTCTTAAAAGATGCACAATAATCTTCCCAGGAATTTCAGTTACAGTGGAAAAATATCTGTGACTGCAGACAAGACTTCTGTACTTCCACTGAATTCAAACTCTGTCATAGGGGAACTACACTCCGTCCATCTTAACCTGGCCGAAAATTGCCTTATCTACATCGTGAAAGTGGAGCTGAAGCCAATAAACTCTGAAACAGACGCGAGGAACTGCTGTGGAGAAAAAGTAGTAAGTAGTAACAATGTCGTCTTATTCTGCCACTGACTCACAGGACACAAACTGCAAGATGAAAATTTACGTCAAGAAATGTAGAAGAAATATAGTGTCATTTTTTAAAGTCCAGGTGGTAAAATAATATAGGAATAATATCAAAAAATGCCCTCATATGTTTACCGAGACGTGACCCGGAGATGACCTTTCGCATCAAGTCATAAATCCCACACACCCGCAGAATCGTAATTTTCACTATATTTTTGTTGGCACTAGGTTATTATATTGACAACTAGACCATCCTGCTAATAAAAGTACTGGTGAGAGCTTTTTCTATCCCCTCTAGTCGGAATGGTCTCTAAATGTGAACAGAATGGTTTATAGGTACTAAAAATAAAATAAAAATACTTCCTCAGAGTGAATTGGTTGGCCTGGTGATGACAAAAGACGAATTTCTATTAGTAATTTGCGAAGGATAATATATGAGAGAAGCGGGCAGTCTTTACCTCGTTCCTAAAGACGCTATGGAACGTGTCATGCATGCCAACCACACTTAATCCTCACATCTGTTCTATAAAGGGGAGTCAGAAATTGCGGGCTTGCATGCAGTTTGGACCCCTTACGTTTGAGAAATACCACCACAAGACACGCGGCTTTCGGCATGGGTTTGTTGAGCCAGGCAGACGAAATCAATGGCCATTATTTGTGTACGAAATGTATCTGTGTGTGTCTGTGTCGAAAACTCAAATCTCTGAAAGTATTGATTGTACAAGGAAAAGTTATTAATAAAAGCTGCTTAGAATCACAACTTGAGTTCACATGTCTCAACCAGCACTGAGAGTCATACAGGATGAATACACAATGGTCAAGTTTTCATCTAACAATATTATTAAAGTCTACCTGGCTCACAGACGTCGGGTGGTCTTGTAAATTCTTGAACTGATTAGGAAACTGACAGGGGATAGAGCTGGCTGAATGAATCACAACAAAGCCTTGACATCTCTTTTAATTAACGTGATAGCTGAAGGATTGAATTTACGTGAGAGGTAATGTGAAGCGAATCTGTAAAGAATATTAAATAAAAAAAAATGGTGCGAATGGTTTGGACTGTGAGGTGTAGCCAAGATTCCTAAGGGTTGAACTAACTGTAAATAAGTCTCTCTCTCTCTCTTTTACTGAGCATGCTGTTGATAATTCTTCCTCTGCAGTGCTTTCTCCTTTCTTGCAATCTGGACGCAACCTCAATGCATCCTTGGGTCGGAAGAAGTACATGAAGATGAGGAAGATGAAGATGATGATGATAATGATGATGTAAGTTTAACTGGTGTGCAGGAACGTAGCAAAGTTGGCTTTTTACCATTTTTGGAACCATATCTAGAGAAATTAATACCTTCAGTACGGTGGCGTATTCTTTAACTACACCCGCGCTCGTGGAATAGATTTTATCCGATTTTAACCAAACTTGGTGGAAGGGTGGAAGGAGTGCCCAAACAGAAACCTATTAATTTATTTTAATAATAGGTCAAAAGTCAAGATGGCTGAGCAAGATCGAAATTCGACTCTTGCGTGCATGTTTTAATAATATTGCTCTAAGAATTTTGATAAAACTTTTGGAGGGGTTCAGGGTCACCCAAGGCCTACACCCAGTACTTTTTAGGACTACAGAACAAAGGCCAAGTTCACAGAGCAACGTCAACTTAACCAGTATTTAACATAATCAGGCCAAACTTGGTGGAATGGTTGAAGATAAGGCAAGAATACAAGGATTCAATTTTGAGAAGAATCAATCAAAGGTCACGGCCACAGGGAAAGGTCAAAGGTTAAGGTCACTGAGCCAGTCAACTTAGCTCTGATCTGATTTGAACTAAAGTCGATGGAAGGGTTAAGGGTCAAGTAAAAATTAATTAGATTTAGAGAAAAATGTGTGAAAGGCCAAGGTTGCAAGGCAAACTCAAATATTCGGCCATTAAACCAGTTAGTGGACGCAGGTATTGCACTCTCTGAAGGCTCCTTGTTTATATACGCTACCTGATGGTTTTCTCAGTTTTGGGGATTAAATTTTGAACTTATGATGAGGGTATGAGTCAATTCGTTTTACAGTGCAGCTAAATAGTCTATCTATCTGCTGCCAGACGCCTTAATCCCGCAAGGGGTGGCCACAGACAAATCGCCTCCATGTCCCCCTGTCCCCCCGCCATTTCACTGCCCTGCTCCCAACTCACAGCCCCCCCTCTCTCATATATCTCTCCACTCCATCCTTCCATCTCATAAATAGTCACTGAATAAAGTAGTAAAAACGGAGCAAGAATGAACAATAAGATGCGTAATTGGTTTAATAATTGGCCAGAACATCGCCTTACTGATAACAAATAACAGATAACAAAGCGTGCGTGAGTGTGTTCAGTGTTGGGAGGAACGAGGAAACACAAACAACACACTAATTGTTTTTCCCTCGTCTTTCTCTCACCCTGTTTTTTCTTGAACCATCGCGGGCTCCAAACTCCTTCCCCAACCCGCCCACCTCACTCACATCTCACCTCCCCGTGTGTACAAATACCACTATATTTTTTCCCCCCGACCGAAAGCGTCTTCAGTTGGGCTTTTTCCGGATAGAATGTGTTCCTTCTGGGCCGCTGCGCCGCTGCGGGTTTTACGGTCAATAAAGTTGTGATTGTATGTTTTTTTTGACAGTGCCTGAGATGGTGTTGTGTGGATAGTGACCTTCTCTGTTTTTCGCCATCATCCAGTGCGATAGTACCAAGTCACGTCCAGCACAGGGGGGAAATGGTGGCCTGGATTTACACACACAGACACAGACACAGACACAGACACACACTTACGAGCCACCGCCCCTCGTAACTCAGATTTCTTTGTTTTGGAAAGACACACACACACACACGATCCACTGCTCTCGTAACTCAATTTTTTTTAAGCAGGGCAGACAGTGTAAATTCTTCCCACGTGTCCCATTTTATCCACAAAAACAAATCTTAGCTACAAAAGGAAATATATATGAGTTTTTTTCAGTAGGATAAATAAGGGAAGGGGACAACAGCATCTTCTCGTGTCTAGTTTTTCCTGCAAAAGGGAATCGAAATATATGGCTGGGTATTGATCGTAAATATGCTTGAGCCTCACCGTAGAAGAAGATGAAGAGGAGGAGGAGGAGGAGACGAAAAAGTACGCACTCTATCCTTCAGCTTCTCCAGTTCAATCCGATAATCTACTTTTCATCATGTTTTTGCCACAACTCGCCTCATTTATTCAACTAAAGATTTCCCCTTTGGTATGATGATGCCAGAGATGATTATATTTATTATCTTCTGTCTAAAAAGCCTCTCTAAAGCAACTGAAATCGTTGGGAAGCTGCAGGAATAAGGTAGAAGAATAAATGAACGTTCTCTTGTTGACAGATTTAAGATTATCAATTTTAATGGCCACACATTCTCATATTTCAGAGGGTCAACAGTATTTAAAAATGTTAGGTTCGTTTCTCCCTTTCTTCAGTCACTGGGCCATGTAATATCGACCTATGGATATTTCTTTACGTCTTTTCTCTAGCGATTTATTGAGCACATAACACATCAATATTTTCCTGTATGATGCTGACCAAAATCAACATTATAACGCTCTTTCACTTCCCCACTGTTGAGACGTAGAGTTCAAAGGCCCATAAATTGTGTTAGTGTCTTGTGTTAGTGTGTCTGTGTCTTGAAGCTCTGTTGCTGTGACGTTCTGCAAGATGTTAGTTGCGTTAAACAGTTTGCCAGTCAGGGTGGGGATGGTAAAGTGTTGGGAGGATTCTGTTGCAATGTTTTCGGGATGTAAAAAAGTGGACACCAATGCCAGGCTAGATTACACACAGCCAAACTTTCAAATCTGCATCAGCACCTCTCCTGTGGCGCTCTCTCTCTCTCTCTCTCTCACACACACACACACACACACACACACACACACACACACACACACACACAACTGCAGACATCAGGAGGGAACTTGTGCCAGTGATGTGCTCTTAGGCCCTCTCTGCAGCGGCCTCTCTCTCAGGGTCAATCACCAATCTTGCCAGCTGGGGATGACTGGAGAGCAGATGAGACGGCTGAGAGCAGAGTTGGGTCAAGAGTGGAGGCATGGCAGCAGTTATAGAGGAGTTTTGCGGCCTTCTGACTAATTCCTTTAATCAAATGAAGTGCTTTATATCATCCGCATACTCTTCCTTCCCCAGGTGACTATACAGAGCTTAGGAGGGGGCAATCGTACTGACGGGAATTGGAGCTGTCTAATGTTGATGATGGGGGAGGAGGAAGAGGAGGAGGAAGTGGCCCGTGCGGCAGATTTGACACAGGAAAGTCGCCCATGGAGGGGAGAATCCGAACAGACGCAGGAAGTGTAGACGCCGCCTTCGCCCCCTCATCTATACGCGCATTCCTCTGAAGTCCCACATGAACTGGCACTCTGCATAATGACACCCTCTGACCCCCTAACCATGACGACCCAGAAGGAGCCTTTTTTAAAAACTCCCAGCCTCAATCCAAGCAGCAGAGCAAATGAAAATGATCCAAGCTGTTGGGCGAATAAAAAATGATCCATGAAGTAGGGCTAACTAAATGATCAGAGGCAGATGAGGCAGCCTTTGGGGTCGCTATAGACAGTAAAACTAACAGCATCATAGTTAAAAGTGAGCCGCAGAAAGACAGCCAATGAGGAGGGCAAGCTGTTACTCAGGAAAACATGAGAAAAGATGGGTTGAAATCTAAGTCATGCGCCACATCTCGAGCCGTCCGTAAAAGCAGGAGACAGACCCAACATCGAGGCTAACATGAACTAAAAACTGGGTGATGTAACAGCTCTTGGTGTTTTGAAATACCGGCAAAGACTAACCTCAGAAAATACCCAAGGTGGAACGAACACAATTACCTTTTTGATTAGTTTGAGTTGTGTGTCCTAACAAATGGTCCTCACTAATTATTTCATAGCGACTCTTGTTTACATCCAGTCTTTACAATTTACATCCATTATCGAATACAACCCAGCTGGATTTACACACTGATATATCTTTCAATACAGATTAGTCATTTTTGTCTGTAAAATAAAAATGGGTAGATGCTAGATTTCCAGTGCCACATCAACAGTATATGCTAAACTGTTTCATTTTTTTGGCAACTCAGTCGATAATTAATGTTAAAACTACTGATTTTTTTTTCGTTTAATCATTAGGTCAACTGATATATAAGGGGAAATAATGGATTTGTAGTACAGGCAATAGTAGTTGTGTGTGTGTGTGGTAGTGTGTGTGTGGTAGTAGCTAATGGTATTGTGTCTGTCTGGTAGTTATGGTTGTGTGTGTGTGGTAGTCATGGTATTGTGTGTGGTTGGTAGTAATGGTAGTGTGTGGTAGTGTGTGTCCTAATTTACAGCGTGTCCCGGAAGGAAAGGACATAACTTTGAGAAATAAGACATGGCAGAATTCCTAGCAAAAAAATTTCTGCCAACATGGAGCCTAATTTCAAGCTTTGCAGGGTGTATTTACCGATGGCGTGATGGGTTATTGGTGTCCTTCTCCTTCAAAAGTAACTTACAAGTCACCAATAACTGCAGCTCTTTAATGGGTGATTTTTCGATGCATGTTTAATGAGCAGTTTTACCTAGAATATCCTCATCTAGCTATTGCCAAAGTTACGCCATTTTTTTAAGGGACGCCCCTGTATATGCTTGTGTGTGTGTGTGTGTGTGTGTGTGTGTGTGTGTGTGTGTATGTGGGGTCAGTCTTTAGTACCAGCTGTTATCACGTAATTATGTAGCAGTACTGATAGGGACGTACAGATGGTACTGGCGGTGTGGCGATGGGCATGGGGGCACGAAAGGGAGCATGACACTAATATCATACTTGCTTCGTGAGACAATTTCCAGCGTACAAAAGCTTGGGCCACTGGTGTAATTAGGAAGCATTCTTTTTCCCGTCTCACATCGCCTGGTCCATTGTCTACGAAATCAATATCAAGTCTTCCGTGATGGGGCTGACTATTGTTTATTTCCCCAGGCTGTAACATCGATTAATCGTAGTAATGCTAGTCTGTTTCCACGTCCAGTGATAGGAATTTGGCAGTGCATGAACGGAAACCAGTTATTTTCCTATTTTCATTTATGTATCCGACTCTGAGCACAGACTTATTAATGTGCACAGACAGTTAGGGCCTATGTGGTGGGATTCCGG
This sequence comes from Birgus latro, assembly GCA_018397915.1. Classification (NCBI taxonomy): domain Eukaryota; kingdom Metazoa; phylum Arthropoda; class Malacostraca; order Decapoda; family Coenobitidae; genus Birgus; species Birgus latro. The sequence goes on along the minus strand of JAGKTI010033801.1, from coordinate 2,209 downwards.
GGACTTGAATGGTAAATGAATTAGTGTTTGGCCCCTTTCACTGAGCGTGTTGTTGATAATTTTCTGTCTTACTTTGTTTTTTGGACCCTTGCCACACCCCATCCTTAGGTAGGTAAAGTCCTGATGGTGGTGGTGGTGATGATGATTTTATTTTCAACTTAGGAAACCTTCCCTTACTGAAACAGTTAAAACTGGCTGTATTTATTCGTTCCAACTCGTAACCACTTCACTCCTATGATGTGCTTTTTACCAGCCGCGATAGCGAAGCTGGTATTGTTTTCAATTTGTCTGTGTGTGTCTGTTAGTATGATAACTTCGCAACCGCTCAAGATATCATCACAAGATTTTACAGGTGTGTAGTAGGGATGAAAATCTACGAGTTCGAAGTTGGTGAAAGTAGGTCAAGGTCAAGGTCATAGACCAAGCCGAGCTGAATATCTATCGGCTCGCGGCCGGTGTGATTCCCCCTTGGGGGAGGGGGCCTCTAGTTATTATATTCTTATCATACTCTTATTCAGAACAGCGGGAGTTCTTGACCATGAGGGATTTGACGGAGCCATCATTGCTATGTCCACCATTTGAGGTTATTCCTGAGATCAATATAATTTCCTGCAGGCGGAAGAATACATTGTGTAAAGAAGTCAACGTAGTAAAATAATGGGACTGAAAAGGCCTGTCGGTAGTAATAACAAAATACAAACACAAACTAGAGGCATCATCGTACTGAGGGGTCTGCTCTTAACTTTCACTCAGGGAGAAATGCCGCCAAGGTCGAGTTTATGCCATCGTAGGGTCTCAGCAGTTTTGTTGTTGCTAATACACTTGTGAACGCTTATCAGCAAAAATAACATACCGCTGTGAAAAACCTGTTGGTGTCTGAAGCGATCCACACTTGCACGCGTCCGGTAATTAGGCTAATTCTCTGCGGGTGTCGCCGTGTGCGTCGCTATGCACATTCACCCATCCAGCGGGGCCAGTGGTGCAGTGGTTGCACACTGTGCTCGCAGTTAACACGCCTGGATTTCGATTCTGGAGTTGGTTAGACTGTTGGACAAGTTTATTTCCCCATGTCTCTGTTCACCCAGCAATACAACTGGGAACCTAAATGTAAATTCGAATGCAGTGTGTTGCTGTCCACAGGACAACTTTAGTGAGTCGTGCAGTCGATGGCGATCAATTCTACTCGTAGACCTTCATCTTCATCCATGCACTTCCTTTCCTTGTCACTTCATTTACTTGCTGTTTGCCAGATGGCGCTCTACACGGTGGCACCTGTATAACTATAGCTCGTTTGATCTCATCTGAGAAGAGATGCGCCTTAAGCTCCTGCAGCGGGCAACTGATTGGTTGTTGTAGCTGTGTGTCACACTCTGTTCAACTGTATGGATAAATTTTATTTTTCAATAAAGCTTGCACTTAGTGTTTGATGAGAAGAATACTCAAATTAATTATTTAGAGATACACAGATTAATAATAATAATAAAAATAAGACTAAAGAAAGTTTATCAGAAAGTACAGACATAGGTGAACTACTTAGCTGTGCTGCCAATTCACCGCTTTCGGACAAGGCCTTAATGAGTTACCGGTACTTGATTTATCCAGATAAAAGATAAGGTAAATTATAAGTAAATACTGCGACATTATATAAAAATTTACCTATTATAAAAACAGGATTAGATCAAAATATATATATTCCTCATGTACAGACATTATGACAAGTGTGGGAAGGAGGTGGAAGGAAACACGGGTGAAACCGAGGTGAGTTTTATTGCCGACTAGTTTCTCCTGTGGCTTCTTCAGGGGTACTGAAAAACTTACGGACTGGCTGAGCTTATACGCAGGTGATGGGGAATCGCCCTCTGCCGTCCTGTGTTCTGTCCCAGGTGTGCGTCCCTCGCTAGATGATCCTACCCCCCAAGGGTATCATTAAGGCGGCCGCTCCCTCCACGAGGCAACCACCTTAGCTGCTGTTTTTCAGTACCCCCGAAGAAGCCACAGGCAAAACTAGTCGGGTATAAAGCTCACCTCTATTTCACCCGTGTTTCCTTGCACCTCCTTCCCACATGTTTTCCTCAGTTTTATTGACTGACTGTTAGGTCTGGTGTGTGTTGGGGAGGGGGGGTGTTGGCAGCTCGCGGGAACGGCAGCCAAGAAAGACAGCAAGTTGTCATGGCAACTTCCTTTCAAGTTCTTCTCTCAAGCTCATCCC